>JZKD02S1673463.1:68673-82968 GCA_000966675.3 Picea glauca | reverse complement strand
ATGTCTTGATCCCTTTCTGTCTGAGCAAGGACCCTTAACCAATTCCCTGCTAGCCTCACAAAATCATCACACAAGATTGATAAAAAGAATTATGAATTTCATTCATTAACTAAGATAGAGTCAGTCGTGTTGCAGCAAAGCGGAATTCATTAGAACAATGTTTCAGCAAACGATAGTTAAACAAAATGTAAACAGAAATTATACTAGCACACTTCTATCTAATGGGTGAATCTTGTGATGAAGGTGGGCCCTCCCTTCTCACAATATTCCCCTGAACAAAAAGCTAGAGAAGAATACTCAGAGCAGTTTTATATTCATCTGTCAAAATGTCACATTACAAATTGAAAGAATATGATACGTCCCGCTTCTCTGGAGTTGCTTCAATGTATCAAAACTTCCCCCCTCGAATGGTGATTTCCCCTGAATTTAAAGAGGAAATCCCTTCGATACAATCATTACAAAGCATATCTGAATCCTATCCTAAATCGGATCTTCTTTCTAAATCAACATAGGATGTCCTATTCTTACGCAACTGATTGCTGTTACAGGATCTGAACGAGGTATTGCTGTTACGGCTGGTGTAACAGCTCCTTCATTGCTGTTGATGTTGTTTCAGCATCGCAATTCACGGGTTGTTTTAGCCACGTGAATTGCGCTCTTTACTGTGTCGGCCTTGACCGTTAACTGTAACGACTTGTGTTTCAGCATCGTTGGCGGTCTCCTTCTGTGTTTCATCATTGCAATTCTGAACTGTGTGACAGCTCCGTGTTTCGGCATATGCATCCTCAAACTATGTAGCAGCTCTGTGTTTCAGCATATGCGACCTCAGACTGTGTAGCAGCTTCATGTTTCGGCATATGCGACCTCGGACTGTGTAGCAGCTTCGTGTTTCAGCATCAGGGCAGTTCTGTGTTTCAGCACAGGCCTCAAATGCTAATCTGCAGTTATGGACACTTATGCACTTCTAATCAATAATTTAGTACGAGAGTAATGTAAAATATTATGCAAAACAAATTAAACGTGTAGAAATGAGAAAGGACGTTATATACCTTGGAATGATCAGATGAAGTGATAATATGAGTCTAAATACAGGTGATCAAGGATATAATAATGGAAAAACGTATGGGCAAAAAGGGTACATTGTGTGGTCCTAACAACCATTTGATGGGTAGTTCCCATAACCCTTCCTCTTTTGAAAAACCATCCTATCAAGAATACCATAACTCTTCCCATTAACAAGGTCCTCATTCTACCCACTTTCCTCAATACCTCCACCTTCCTAGAATTAAGGTGAAAATATTTGATGGCTCGGATCCCACAGGTTGGGTCACTGAAATGGAACATTGTTTCTATTTTCATGGAATTACTAATGATTTAGCCAAGCTCGGTTATGGTATCCTACATTTGGATCTGGAATGTTGGCAATGGTGGCAATGGCATAAAAAGGCATGCCAAGGGTATGTTTCTTGGACATATTTTGTTGCAGAGCTTTATGACTGATTTGACTCTGAAACCCACCACTTAGGCCATTTGACCAAGTTGAATCAGTCTGGGATAGTGGAAGACTTTATCGCATCATTTGAGCACTTGGATTTCAGAACAAAGGGCATGTCAATTTCTTTCTTTAGGGAATTATTTATCAGTGACCTAAAAGATAACATTTGTGCCCATGTTCTCATGGCACATCCCCAAACTTGGTTGGAAGCTACTCAATGAGGAAAGGAAGAAAAAAATATTGTCTCCTCCCAAATATGCAAACCATCCTTTCCTCCTCACCCTAAACCCACCAATTCCTCCCCTTTGGTACCTCCCCTCAAGATCCAAAAATTAACCAGGGCCAAAATGGTTGAACGCCAACTCAAGGGTCTTTGATATAATTGTGATGACAAATATTTTCCAGGGCACAAGTGTAAGGAACATAAGATTTTTACGGCCATGAATGAGCATGTTTCTGAAGAAGAGTATGTTGTTTCACCTGCAGATGAGCTACAACAACCATCTGATCCAATCCCACCCTTAGACCCACCAGAAGTTGAACTAGAGATTTCACTTAATTCTCTCATTGGCTTCTCTACTCTCCATACCCTCAAATTAATTGGTTACATTAAAAATAAGAAATTCATCATCCTTGTGGACAGTGGTAGCACCCATAATTTTATTGATCATCGCATTGACAAAGAATTCAATTGCTACATCTGTGTTGTCAATAATTTTCAAATCATGATAGCCAATGGAAGTTCCATGAAATGTAGGGGAAATTATGAAAATATGCGGCTCCAAATTGGTCAGTATCATCTGAAATCCCATTTGTTTTCTATAGACATGGGTGATTGTGAAATTTTTCTTGGTTATGCACTCTCAGCCCCATTCTCATGGATTTTAAGGAATTAACCATGAAATTCCAACATAAAGGACAACAATATAAGTTCCAATGCATCATCGCAAGATTCACTGAGATCACCAACTCCCATCACATGGAAAATCTCCTCAAAAAGGGTCATTCTGTAATTATTTCCCAACTCCACTACATTCAATTTGTTGAGACACCCTCTGTGCATCCTGGCCTCCAATCTATCCTCTCCTGGAACCAAGTTGTTTTTACCACTCCCAAATCCCTTCCCCCTTCTTATGGAGTCCATGATCATTCAATCCCTCTCATACCGAGTAGTCTTCCTCCCAATGTTTTCCCTTGTCATTATCCCTTTGTCAAGAAGAATGAATTTGAAAAAATTGTTAATGTTTTGCTAGAAGTGAGTGTTATCATTCCTAGTACCAATCCCTATTCTTCCCTTGTGGTCATGGTACTAAAGAAAGAAGGTACTTGGTGCATGTGTCCTGATTTTCACGCCCTCAACAAACTCACAATCAAAGACAAATTCCCCATTCTTGTCATTGATGATCTCTTGGATGAATTTAGCGGTGCTCAGTACTTCACCAAACTTTATCTACTACCAAAATATCTATATGGAAGAAGTAGACATTCCCAAGACTACATTTCGAACTCATGAGGGTCACTATGAGTTCTTGGTAATGCCCTTTGGCTTGTTTAATGCTCCTTCTCCTTTCCAAAGTCTTATGAATCATGTATTCTGTCCTTTTCTTCATCATTTTGTCTTAGTTTTCTTTTATGATATTATCATCTATAGTAAAACTTGGACATCCCATCTCACCCATATGGATCAAGTTCTCCATATATTCTCTAAGTACCAACTTTTCCTCAAAAACTCTAAAAGTGCCTTTGGAGCCTCATAAGTGGAGTACTTGGGTCATATTGTCGGCAAGGATGGTGTAAGGGTGGATACTGAGAAAATTGAATCTATGTTGGATTGGCCTCGCCCTAAAACTCTTAAGAGCTTGTGTGGTTTTCTAGGTTTAACGGGCTATTCTCATAAGTTTGTTCAGAATTATGGAAAAATTATAGTTCCCCTCACAACTCTCATTAAAAAGAATACTTACACTTGGACTCTAGCTACTAATCACTACTTCCAAGCCTTGAAATATGTTATGTGCTCAACCCCTATCCTAGAACTTCCAAACTTCAAAAAGACTTTCATACTGGAAAGTGATTCTTTCGAGAAAGGAATTGGGGCCATCCTCATGCAAGATGGCATGCCTTTGGCATTCACTAGAAAACATATTTCCAAGAGACATTTGGGACAATACATTTATGAAATTCTTTTAGATGTTATGCATGATGTGGATCTCAATCATCCTTATTTATTGGGACAACGCTTCCAAATTAAAATTGAACATCAGAGTCTCAAGTATTTTTTAGAACAATGAATTTCATCACTGCAACAACAAAAATGGGTGACCAAGCTATTTGGCTATGATTATGACATCATTTACAATAAGGGAAAAGGAAATGTAGTTGTAGACGCTCTTTCATGGAAGTATGAAGAAGATGGGTCCCTTTTCTCCCTCTCCTTCATTGTACCATATTGGCTCCAAGTTGTTCGTAAGGAATGGCTGCAAGACCCAAACATTTCTAGCATGATCCACCAATTACAACACAATTCTCTAGCTTCTCCAGGGTACTCTTGGCACAATGAAGAGCTTCACTACAAAGTCCATTTGTATTTAAGAAAACAATCCATTAAGAACCAAATATCAAAATAGCATAAAAAAACCTCAGAATAAGTACTCAACGCCTTGAAAAATATAGAATTCCAGATAATAAGCCTCTTCGAGGGAGAAACCTCCTTATACACCACATAAATTTCCAAATAAAAGATGATTCAAAATAAAAAGGTCTCTTTGGTATATATAGGAGACTAGGAGGTACAATTACAACTAATGGACCCAATCCGACATAAATAAAATAACATTACTAATGTAATATTCCCCAATTAAGGGGTGATGTGCCACTATTTATGGCTTAAAATGCCCCTCCCCTTCATACAAGTGTTGTACACAACACTTGATTAATTCTAGATGCTTCTATATAAAAGACTCATCTTCCCAAGTGGAATCTTCAGTAGTTAGTTTCCTCCACTTAATGAGATACTTTGAAATGGATCTATTCCTCAGCTGGCAAATTCTTGTGTCAGTGATAGCTTTAGGCTCCAACATTATTTTTCCTTGCTTGTCAAGTTATGGAAATATAGTTTGAACTGGGATATTGTCACCTATAACCTTCTTTAAGCATGAAACATGGAAAATGGGGTGTACTCATGAAGATGCAAGAAACTTCAATTTGTATGCCACAATATCAATCTTTTGCAACTCCTTATAAAGGCCATAGTACATTGGTGATAATTTATTGTCCTTATTAGTTTGCTTGAGGGGAATCTATTTGTATGGTTGTAGTCTTAAAAATACTCAATCCCCTAATTCAAAACTTCTTTCACTACGATGTTGATCTACTTGTTGTTTCATGCAATTTTGTGCCATGGTTAGGTTGTCCTTTAAGAGTTGGAGAAATTGTTGTTGATGTTTGATGTGATCTTCCACTTCTTGAACATTAGATTTTTTATTTAGAGAAGAAGTGATGGAAGGAGGGTGGTATCCATAGAGTGCCATAAATGGTGTATTTTTTTTGCAGTATGAAAGGAAGTGTTATACCACCACTCTGCCAAGAGTAACCATTTGAACCATTTTTCTTCTTATCAGAGACAAAGAAACGAAGGTAGCCTTCCAGACATTTTTTCACTATCTCGGTTTGTCCATCAAATTGAGGATGATAGGATGAGCTATGAGCCAATTGAGTACCCAAACAAGAAAATAATTTTTTCCAAAAATGTCTAATGAAGATGGGACCTCTATCACTTACAATAATCTTTGGGCTTACATATAGATTTTGAACTATCTCCATGAATGCAGTGGAAATTGTACTGGATTTGAAAGGATGAGAGAGTGCACAAAAGTGTGTGTACTTAGTCAGTTTATCAACAATCACCATGATGACACTCTTTCCTTCATACTTCAGTAAGCATGTGATGAAATCCATGGAAACCTCCTCCCAACGTTGACTTGGGATGGCTAATGGTTGTAAAATACCTAGGGTTTTAATTCTTTCCACCTTATCTTGTTGGAAAACCAAACATTCTGCCACAAGCCTTTGAACATCATTTTTAAGGCCATCCCAAAAACTTTCCTTCTTGACCCTATGGTAGGTTTTCAAAAATCCCGAGTGCCCTCCTACAGGAGAGGTGTGAAATTCCAATAGTACCTTTTTTTTGCGTTGGGAGTTCTTACATAAATATAAGTGATATTTGTACCATAGTGAATAATTTTTCCATGTAAATGTCTCTGATGCACTAGAATCCTACTACAACCTTTGAATGAGATTCCACACATTTTCTTCATTCTTCCATTCATGCCTCGCTTCTATTATCCAATCAGGTTGGATGATCAATATAGCACAGATAAAGGCCTCAACATCTTCATCCTTTCTTGAGAGTGCATCTTCCACAACATTTTGCTTCACTTTTTTCTAGATGGTTTCAAAATAATAACCCAACACTTGGTCACCCATTTTTGTTGTTCTTCTAAAGATAGTCTTTGTTCCAAGAAGTATTTAATGCTATCATGATTTGTTTTGATCTCGAAGTGCCTACCTATTAGGTAAGGGTGCCATTTCTTTAATGCATGTAGTATTTCCATCATTTCCTTCTCATAAATGGTTTTTTGTAAGTCCTTTCCCTTGAGTGGATGAATTTCAAAAGAAAGGGGCATTCCTTCTTGCATTATAACAACACCAATGCCATTTCCCGAGGTATTACATTCCACAATAAAGGTTTTTGTGAAGTTTGGTGTGGTCAAGACATGAGCTTTGCACATCGCCTCTTTAAGTTGTTCAAAAGCATGATTTTCCTCTGGAGTCCATGAAAATGAAACCTTCCTAGTTAATTATGTTAAAGGTGTTGTTACTCTTCCATAGTTCTGAACAAGCTTACGGTAGTAACCTGTCAAACCCAAAAATTCCTTTATGATTCTTCAATGTTTTGGGAATCGAATAGTCCATCATGGCCTTAATATTTTTAGGGTCTACCTTGACACCTTCATGAGATACAGTATGACCTAAATACTCTACCTCAATCACACCAAAGAAACATTTGAATGGTTTAGAATATAGTTGTTGCTCCTTTAGTAGTTGTAGCACCTTGTCAACATGTCGCACATGATCCTCCCAAGACTTTCTATAGATTAGCATATCATCAAAAAATACTAACACAAATGTTTGAAGGAGGGGACTAAAAATGGAATTCATCAACCCTTGTAATGTGGAAGGTTCATTTGTAAGGCCAAAAGGCATGACCAAAAATTCATAATGGCCTTGATGAGTTCAGAATGTTGTTTTTGGATATCTTCTTCCTTCATTATAATCCGATGATACCCTAAAGGGAGATCCAACTTTTTGAAATAGATTGTTCCATGTAGTTCATATAAAAATTCATCAATGATGAGAATGGGTAACTTATCTTTAATAATGATCATTTTGAGCTCTCTATAATTTGGACACATGCGCCATGAGCCCTCTTTCTTGAGTACCATTACCACCGGTGCAGAGTAAGAACTTTGGCTAGCTGTAATAATTCCAGCCTCTAACATTTCTTCAACCATACACTCAATTTCACTCTTCTGGGAATAAGGGTATCCATAAGGCCTGATGTTAGGAGGAACACTCCCAGGAATTAGGTGAATAGAATGATCATTATTTCGAGTGGGTGGAAGACCTTTGGGAATATCTTCAAATACTTTGGAATGCTTATCAATGATCCCTTGGAGATCTAGGGGAATAGATGGCTTAGATGTTTGAACATCTAGTGAGAATAGTTGTACAATTACACCTAGATTACCCTTTTTCAATAATTTTGTCATTCCATTAGATCTTATCACCTTATTGGGTTTCCCTGTGATACCACTTAACTCAATTTATTTTCCTTCCAATGAAATTTTCATGAAAAGTTCTTGAAAATTAAATTCCATTGCTCCTAATGATTGTAACCATTGGATTCCTAGTACGACATCAACACCACCCATGGGTATAGAAATCATTTAACTATTCATTACATATTCCCCCATAGTAATATTGATCTTATTTCATTTTCCCAAGAAATTGATAGTTCCTCCATCTGCAATCATTACTTGAAACTCTGGCGCTGGATATATAAAGAATTTGAGAGCTTTGGCTAATTTATAGTGAATGAAGTTATGAGTACTACTAGGATCAATTAGGATTATTACCTTCTTTATATATATATATAGAGAGAGAGAGAGAGAGATAGAGAGGTTTTGAGGAGTGATAATTCCATCCAATGCATTACATGATATCATGGGAGTCAACTCTTCAGAAGAAATCTCTTCTACATTTTCTTCTTGAGATGGTTCTTATTCTTGTTCTTTTTATTCTTCCTTTTCACAATATATGTAGAATAATTTCTTCTCACCACACTTATGTCCCTTACTGTACTTGTTTTCACCATTAAAGCATAAACCTTTTTCTTTTCTCTCCTCCAATTGTTGAGGTGTCAACCTTGTAGGTTGAGGTAATTTAGAAGAAGGACCATTATTCTCTCTATAAATGTTAGGAGTGGTCCTTATATTACCCATAGCCATATTTTTACTTTCAACATTTCTTGCCACCCTAATGCACTCTCCAATTATTTGGGTTCCCAAAGGCGAACCTCATGTTCAATGTTATCCATTAAAATTGCTATATTGAATACATCAATCAGGTGCTCATCCGGAATATTTGTTACCTTTATATTCAATCTTTGGAATTTCTCAATGTTCTTTGTAACTGAACCCTTTTTCTTGATATTTATTAATTGGCTAAAGAAGGTATTGCTCCTTATGTCCTCATAGTGTGCTATCATTTCTTTTGTGAAAATTGTCCAAGTGATGAGTGATTTGCGAGAACAAATCCATCGAAACCACACAAATTGATTGGGTTCTAAACATAAAGAAGAAATTTGTACCTTTTGTGTATGTGCCACATCATGTAGAACGAAGAATTGCTCCATCTGAAGTATCCATGTGATTGGATCCTTGCCATAAAACTTCCTCATATCGATCCTAGGAAAGTGGTTGGTCTTGAACCCAAAGTTGGAGTTTCTCCATTCTTGATTCATCTTCCTTGTGTCCTCATTGTGAATTTCATGGGATACATTTTCACTTTTAGGTGTCCTCTCTATTAGAAAATTTTCCAATCCTTCCATGATCTCCCTTTTTAAGCCCTCCATCTTAGTATCCATTATTGCCTCCAACTTAGCTTCAGTTGAATCCATCATCCCTTGTAGTTCATCTTTTGTTATTGTCTTGTTTTGTAAATCATTTATGTCCCTATGAATTTCTTCACCTTCATCAAGATTCCAAGTAGGATTGTTTGGAGGCTTATTTGGTGTAGAAATTCCATTTTTTGGTGGCATGTTGGCCAAGTATCACTTTTAAACCTTGATTTCGAGGTGGTTCTACTAGACTATCTTTCTTCTATTATGGATCCAAAATTTTGGTCCTTCTGGGTATGAATATTTATTTTTGTATTTATCTGATATGTCTTCTCTGCAATTCCATAGGTCTGATCAAAATTGGATGTGCCAAGTGGAATTTATGATAACTTCCCCACAACTTGTTGATTTTTGTCCCTTCTAGGAGAGAATACTCGTAAAGCATGCCAAGATCACAATATCTAATATTTGATTCTGAAACTTGTAAAAAAATACTACAGACTGTCCAGTATCCAATGCAACTAGTCTCATTTAATTTGGATACCCACTGAAGAAGATAGCACTATTTTACCCAAAAGACATGTTTGATACTAGTTAATATGACTAGTCAGATACCCTATCTTGCATAGGGTGTATTTACAAAATTAGGATGACCCAGAAGTTGAAATTTTTATCACAGATACCTTGATAATTTATATGAATACTCTCTATATTTCAGGGTCTGAAATGTAACATAAAAAAATTTATAGTGATAATTCCACAATGGATAAATTCAAGATGATTCCAGAACCCTATCTTACATAGGGTATATCACTAAAAGTTTAATACCTTAGGAGATGAAATTTGAAGCCAACGTACCTTGATAAGTCTACTAAATATTCTCGAAGGGGTTACTTATGAAACATTGTATAAAAAATGTTATAGCTAAAATTCCAAGGTGTCTCAGCTGTAGCAGCGAAACCCCAAGACCTTGAGCTATGATACCAAATGTTAAGAACCAAATATCAAAATAGCATAAAAAAAACCTCAAAATAAGTACTCAACGCCTTCAAAAAGAGATAATTTCAAATAATAAGCCTCTTCAAGTGGGAAACCTCCTTATACACCACATAAATTTCCAAATACAAGATGATTCCAAATGAAAAGGTCTCCTTGGTATATATAGGAGACTAGGAGATACAATTACAACTAATGGACCCAATATGACATTACTAATGTAATATTACCCAATTAAGGGGTAATGTGCCACTATTTAGGGCTTAACACAATCACAACTTAAATCCACAGTGATTTCTGAACTTCATGCTTCCCCCATAGTTGGGCATTCAAGGTTTACCAACACCTATGAACGGGTCAAATGTTCTTTTTTCTAGGATGGTATGAAATAGGACATTTGCACCATTATGGTTGAATGTGAGGTATGTCAATGAAACAATGGAGAAACATTCAAAGCTTTGGGCACACTCCAACCACTTATGATACCCTCTGGAATTTGGCGAGATATTTCTATAGATTTCATTGTTGGCCTACCTAAATCGAGAAATAAATCAGTCATCATGGTGGTTTTCAATCGTCTTTCCAAATATTCTCATTTCTATTCTCTTCAAAACCCATTCACAACATCTACAATGGCTCAAATATTCATGGATAATATCTTCAAGCTTCATGGAATGCCTCATTGTATTGGATTTGACAGAGATCCCACTTTCACCAACAATTTTTGGCAGGAATTGTTCAAGCTACAGGGCACCCAATTGCATCTCAGTGCTGCCTATCACCCCTATATTGATGACCAAAATAAAATTGAAAACAAGTGTTTGAAAACATATTAGAGGTGTTTTTATCGGAGAGGAAAAATTGGTGGGTTCAGTGGTTACCCATAGCTGAATGGTAGTACAACACATCTTACCATACAACTATTCACATGACTCCTTTTGAAGCAGTATATGACCAAAATCCATCGTCAATTATCTCATACATGCCAAGGGTTTTGAAGGTTCGGGAGGTTGAAAAACATATTACAGTCCAAGAGGCTATTATTCATGCCCTCAAAGACAATTTGGCCATGGCTCAAAATCACATGAAGCAACAAGTCAATCAAGGTTTTTCAGAACGTCAATTTTTTGAATGAGACTATCTATTTCTTCGACTGCAACCTTATAAGCAGACTTCACTCAAAGCTAAACACTATCATAAACTTGCTCCCAAATTTTATGGTTCTTATACTGTGCTCAAGGGAGTGGGTTTAGTATCCTACTAGTTAGATCTACCCATTCATTCTAAGATCCATCATGTTTTTCATGTCTCTTGCTTAAAGAAGGATATTATTACTAAGTGCCAAACTAAAACCAATCTCCTTGAGTTGGATGAAGAAGGTTCCATTTGGTTGCAGCCATAAGCAGTCTTGGACCACCGAGAGTTCCATCTCTGTTAGTGCACCATCAATGAAGTGCTAGTCCAATGGAAAGATACAACTCTTGAATATGCAACTTGGGAGCCTACCACCATTCTACAACAATTTCCTCATCTAAAACCTTGAGGAAAAGGTTGTTCTTCAAGGGGGAGGGCATGTTAGGGACCTAACCTCCCTAACTCCTCATGTAGGTAGAACAATATATTTCCATGTAATAAAGGATGATATTAATAAGGCCTAGCAATAAGGAGGAATAAGTCAAATGTAATAAGACCTAATAGAAGCTTCTACTTCTAGAAGGATCTACCTCTAGATGGTTCTTTTGATAGATATATTTAGTATAAATAGAAGTAGAGGGTATGAGAAATTTTGTCTTGAGAATTATTGTAATAGAGTTCTTCTCTATTGGAGGTTTCCCCCTCGAAGAGGCAAGTGAACATTGTTTCCTATTAATACATGTATTATTTTGGTGTTGTGGTTTCATCTATTGTGTTGTTTCGTTGTTATTCTCTGCAATATTTTTGTTTTTAGCTATTGTAATAGACCTAGTACCTTATACATGATGTGTGATAAGACGATTTCCTTACAAACCCCAACAAATAACTATGATACCCACGATGTAGGTCCTGGGAATCAAGAGCCAATTTCCTCTTCCCAACCTAGTGGCCCTCTCTAGGTAGAGAAACCATTGTTTAACCCATTGCTCCACCCACCTAAGGGTATTCTTTGACAAATGACACACAATCCAAACACTTGGGCCACCCACAACTACAATATTTTGGAATTCTTGGCCCAGGAACAATGTACATGTCTACTCTAGAAGTTCTCCAAAGTTGCCCCACACAACAAAAAAAATTGTTGTCTATTATAGGTGGGCTTCATCCCTCATAATCTAGTTTGATTGTGTTTGACATAGACCAAGCTCATAATCGACCTTCCCATTATATTTATTTCCAAATCATGATGAGATTACTTGGGAAAACATCTTTCGTACAATGGTTGATGAAGGTGCATCAACTTGCATTATGTCCATGTCATGTTGGAAATCCATTGGATCTCCAAATATTGACCCATCTCACACCATGTTGAAGGATATTGACATACACCTATTTAAGCCTCATGGTATTATCATCACATTTCCCATTGATTTAGGTGGCAAGAATGTCTCTTTTGAGGTGGAGGTAGTTAGTTCTATTTTGGAGTATAAATTTCTACTTGGGCACACCTAGTTCTATGATATTAATACATTTGTCTCATCTATCTTTAGGGTCCTTCACTTTCCTCACCAAGGAAAGATCATTACAATTGATCAACCTTTTTTTTTGTACCCCAGAGCTTAGAACCAATGTGGATTCCAATATACCCGTTGTTGATGATTCCTAGAACAATTATGTGAGTGTTAGTGTGGGGATGTTTAAAGGCTCCTCACTAATGGGCACATTTCCCCTTATCCCACCACCTCCTACTACAATTGTTTCCCCAAATCAATATGATCTCTTCGTTTACCAGTGTATCCCTCATGTATTTCGATCCTTGGGTGGTTTCTTGGACAGAGGAGGCTGAGTATTATGAATATTGTATGCTTCTCATAGCAATTGAGATTTCCTCCCCAATGATCTCGTCAGTGTTAGCTGATACTGGTCAACACCTCCATCCTCATATGGAGTGTGATCATCATACTCCACTTGTATGAGTTGTTGACTCTCCAAGTTTACATGATTTCCTTAATACTTATTTTCCTTCATATAAGGTCATCTTGGATTTCATGGCTGCCATAGTCGATCCCAAGGATGACATGATGCATTGATCATATTTTATTGATTCAGAACCAAAGAGAGTTAACATGATGAATCTTGATCCAAGACTGGGAGAATTTGCCAGAGAATCCAATAGACCTCCCATTCTTGGCCCTTTTCTTCCTTGGTTATATTTTTTGGAACATGCCATTGAATTTTCCACTCTTAGTTACCCTGAAGATCAATGTTTTGTACCTTGTTTATGTCTTGATGGGACTCATTAAGGAGATAAAATAGCTCGTGAAACTACTCATGATGAGTCTCTTCACCCATGGAAATTTGTTACTATGTGGCATGGCCCTGACATGGTGTGTCATATGATGCTAAAATTGTCCCATGATTTCATCAGTGATGGAAAATGTCCTTGGTCGGAACCTAGAAATGGGTTCTATTCTACATAGTCATATCCTGTGTATCTCACTATACATGTTGTACTTTTACCATGTGTGGAGTGGTATGATTTTGTTTTTATGTGTGGGATTGTTAGGTTTGGTGCTTATAATGGTAGTATTTTGATTCACATATGTCAGGTAGATCTCTTGGACCCTCTTCATAGGAAAACCCATGGTGAGATCTTGAGATCAACATAGAATGCATCTGTTGGTTGTTTTTTAGTGTTAAACTGGCATTTGTGTTAACATTAAAAAATTCAAAACCATGCATGTCATAACCGCGGATTAAAATCACGTCACTTGGATTCATAAGTAAGAGCCAAACCATATGTATCCAAATCATGTCAAAAAAATGCAAAAACATTTGTTTTTTTCTTTTGAAGATTTCACTACACATTTTAACCCTAAGTCTAGTATTTCTGGATGTGTTTTACAAGACTCTATGACGTATTTTTTGTCATTTTTATGGAAACATCCATTAAAGTTGAGGTATGTGTCTCAAACTGGAATATAGGGATATGTTTTTCCCTACAACCCCATATTGCATTATTAACCATCCACTATGTCGATATTTTTCCTTAGGTTTGATCCTATTAGGTTGCGACATTAGCCATTACCTTTTGCACATTGTAACTTGCACATAAGTTCCTACCCTTCATGGGTGCCCTAGTTATCAACTACATTGTTGTTTGGTGCCAATGTTTTGATTTCTTTTAGTCTCGAGAACCCTCTTGTAGATCCTCCATGACTTGACATTAAGCTTCGTTCTTCTCTCTTCATCTATATTCTTGCATCATCCTGAGGGGGTTCACAACTTTTTTCTATTACTTTACGGTCATCTATTCATTTGTTACTCATGTCATGTTGCCTATTGTTGTGATGTTTTTTGACCTACTCTCTCTTACCTCTATTTCCATAACACTTGACCACTTAACACTTGCATTATTTGGCCTATGTTTTGTGACCCTCTACCCATGGAGAGAATTGTTGTTAAGAGTGGACCTCACTTTCCAATACCATTT
>JZKD02S1673463.1:36556-59408 GCA_000966675.3 Picea glauca | reverse complement strand
TCTTCTCTGTTACGAAATTTTTCAATACTTCCATGATCTCCTCTTTTAAACCATCCATCTTTGCCTCCAACTTAGCTTCCATCTCTTGTAGTTCATCTTTTGTTACTATATTCTTGTGTAAACCATTTATGTCCCTATGCATTTCTTCACCTTCATCAAGAGTCCAAGTAGGATTGTCTGGAGGCTTATTTGGTGTAGAAGTTCCCTTTTGGGGTGGTATGTTGGCCAAGTATCACTTTTGAACCTTGATTTTGAGGTGGTTCTGCTAGAAAATCTTTCTTCTATTGTATCTCCCAATTTTCAACCCTTCTGGGTATGAAACTTTATTTTATGTAGTTCTCTGACATTTCTTCTCTACAATGCCATAGGTATGATCAAAATTGGATGTGCCAAGTGGAATTTATGGTAACTTCCCCACAACTTGTTGATTTTTGGACTTTCCAGGACATCTCACTTGTATAGCGTTCTCTGCACCAAATAATTGATATAAAATTATGAAACTCGTACCAGAAATACTACAGACTATCAACTATCCAATGAAACCAGTCTCACTCAATTTGGATACTCTAGGAAGAAGTTATGATTGTTTTACCTGGAATATATTCTTGAGACTAGTCAATAGGACTAGTCAGATACCCTATCTTCGACAGGGTGTATTACAAATGTAAGATGAATAGAAGTTGAAAGTTTTACCATAGATACCTTACTAATTTTTGTGAATATACTCCAGATTTCAGGGTCTGAAACGTCATAGAAACATTTTTATAGAGAAAATTCTACAATGACTCAGTTCAGGATGATTCCAGAACCCTATCTTGCACAGGCTGTATATTCGAAAGTATAAGGCCTCAGAAGATGAAATTTTAATCCAACGTACCTTGATCCATCTAATAAATATCCTCCAAGTCGTTCCTTCTGAAACATTGTAGAAAAAACGTTATAGCAAAAATTCCAAGGTGTCTCATATGTAGCAACGAAACCCCAAGACCTTGAGCTCTTATACCATATGTTAAGAAACAAATAATCAATATAGCATAGAAAAATCTCAGAATAAGTACTCAACGCCTTGAAAAAGAGATAATTTCAGATAATAAGCCTCTTCGAGGGGGAAACCTCCTTTTACCCCACATAAATGTTCAAGTACAAGATGATTCCAAATGAAAATGTCTCCTTAGTATATATAGGAGACTAGGAGGTATACTTACAACTAATGGAATAAAGAGGACATAAATAAAATAACATTACTAATGTAATATGCCTCAATTAAGGGGCAATGAGCCAATATTAGGGCTTAACAAAGATGCATTTTTCATAACAATCTGATTTCATGTTCCCTTGAAACCACAGTTGCTTCATCAATGTATTACTTGAACCACTGAATAATGGTTTTTGATTATCATGTTTTCTTACAACTGACATTTTGAAAGGGTATGTCTCCTTGAAACTTAAGTGCAAAATTCTTTTCTCACCCATTTCAGTTTCTCTTGCATTGGTAATATGAGTTAACATGTTGTTTAGATTCACCATATTCTTCATTTCAATTGAAGGAAAAGGCAAAGGTTGGGTTTGAGAAGACGAGATATTGTTATTTTCCAGAAGATCTACATGACTTACAAATCATTTTATAACACCCAAGATTGGGAATTTTGTTATGACCTGATTAGATTGTTTCTGAAAGGAAGTTTCCTTTATTGCACCCGATGAGGCTAGACTTCCAGGTGAAGTTAGTGAGATATGAATCATTGGAAAATGGGTGCTTGAATATTCCCACTCACATCATCCTAGATATCGTTAGGGAGAAATTCTCCTAGAACATTCTGAAGTGTATGAAACAATATTTTTTTACATGGTGTACAAACTCCAAATTCTCCATGATAATTTGTTGATTTGCTAATTTATTTATGGTACTTAGTAGTTTTGATAAGATTTCCAATTTGGTTATTGCATAATATACAGAATGGGAAGACACAGAGATTTATTGGGACTGTTGAAAACATTGATCCACGTTCATTTCATTGGTTAAGTGGTGGATTCCAAGGATAAATTGGAAATACATACTTAGACCATTTTTTTTCTGAATTAACCACCTCAGATATTGATGATACATTTTCCACATCTCCTGCCTTATTAGAAAAGGAGATATGTGTCTCCACAATATGAGGTAGTGATGTTTATTGATGCCTGGCACTTATTTCATTCAATTCGCAAACTTGATCTTCTAACTTATGCATATCATAGGCTATGGTGTGGGTAACACCCTGTTTGACACCCATAACATTCTCTTGAGGATCTGTAGATGAAACTAGACAACAAGAGCTTGATGGTTGCACCAGAGAAGTTGTGGGAGAACCTTGATTAGCAACAATATTTTTTTTAGAATCATAGACCTTTAATAATGAATTTTGATGAATCATTGAATCTTCACTTGGTAACTCCTCAGGTTCCCCTGTTATAAAAGTGTCTTGAATATCTAATTCTTGTCTTGCATGGGAAAAATTGTTTAAATGTAAATATCTACCATACTATTAAAAAAAAATGATTGTTGAGATGAAAATGTTGGAACTGAGTTAAGTCCTTGAGATGAAAGGGTTCTTGATAATTGAATTTGAAAGAAATGAGGTGGTGAAACATCAGATGGAGAAGATCTCAACTTCTTATATGAATCATCTTTTTCAGTGCATCTAATGCCATTCAAATATTTGGATTCATTTGATGGAACAACTTTTCTCTAATTTGCACTTGCACTTAATGAATACTCAATTATAATTAAACTAGAGATGTGGAAGTGCATCCGAACAAAATTTCTTTGACACATCATGTTTCAAGCATTTCCTTTAATTCATCCTACAACTTTTTATTTGGAATATCCATCCTTGTGTTTTTTTTCCTTTAATTCATCCTACACCTTTGTATTTGGATTATCCATCCTTGTGTTTTTCAAATCATTTGATGAAAACATGCCCATCCATGTTTGGTTCCCCAATGTCTATTTATTTAAATTGCCCTTGCCTTTGCAAATCCAGGTCTGATAATCCTTCTGAATATGAATGATGTTCATCCTTTTCAGCATGCAACTGATCTAATAAAACAATATTTAATGGATCCCACAGTGCATTTCCATTGATCATTGTGAGCAATGAGATCACATCTCATTTATGCATTTTGTCAAACACATCACGTGGATTCTCCACACTAACCTAGTTTGTTATTTTCCCCTAATGAAATGTTTAATTACTGTTGCAATTTATTCATTGAGGGTCTAAGTCTCTTTCCATTCACATATGGATCCAGATCTATCCCAAATTAACACTTAAATGTTGATGTAATAATTTTGGGTGTTTATAGTCATAGTTTCCATGTGTTTCTTGTAGACAACAATGTGTTGGATGAAAAAAATAAAAGAAAGACTGATACAAATAGAGTCTAATAACAGAATTACACTAAACCCTAGAACCACAGCTAGTTGCACACATAATATCTTATTTCATTAAATTTTTGACCTCATTACAGATTGGGGAATTGATATGAGTGTTGTTGTAGGTTACTGAAGTGATTTCTCTATGGTAGTGACTCCAAATCGTAGTGAAGAATGATTTCCTTGCCTCCTGTAGAATCCCTCCACGGCTATTCTAGAATGATGCACCCCTCTTGACACTTTTGAACTTGTTCCTCTATTACATCCAACACCACCAGTGCCAATCCCAATGATAAATATGAGGCCCAATGAAGAGTTAACTCACCTCCTAGCCACCAAAAATGAAACCTAGGACAATGGACCTTTACTTTTTCAACAGTGGCATGATTTCCTCAAGAAAAATCATCCCTAGCCACAAGAGATTGCACCCACCTAATGATAGAGGCACTAAGACTGAAGGAGAACACCCAAACTTGGCCCTAGCCACAAAATTTGTAGTTGTGGCTGTGAGATATAGAGAACTAAGTATATGGTATGTTACCTTCATTATTTTCTTTGTTTTCATGTCCCATGTATTCATTGTCGTTGGAATGGGATTGGATGGGATAGCCTTTATCAAGTCGACTTCCCTACTCTAATATACCAACTAGAAATGAAGCATAACATACTAGAGGTGAATACCACAATTTTTGCAGAGTTAGTGCGCCCCTCAAGTGTAATACAATTTTTGGTGGGTAAACTCGGCCTCTCCATGAAATATATGTGCCCAACACACCCTAAATTCCCCCCCATTGCAGAGAAACGTCCTTCGTTCAGAGTATGCTCTCCAACACAAAATATTTGATGTCCTTTCAACCCAAACTCAGTAATAAATAATGAGACTCTTCTGCCACCAAGAATTCGTGAATGCACATTGTTAATGGTTTGTTTTTCCTTGTGCGGGGTCTTTTAATTTTTTAAATCTCGATGGGGACATTGCATATTTCCCAAAAATTTGTGAATGCACATTGTTAATGGTTTTCTTTTTGTTGTGCATGGGGTATTTTATTTATTTATTTTTTAATAGTCGGTGTTAAATTGGGTGCCATTAGCATCAGATTTAGCATTGACTATTGATATAAAATGTAACCAATTTGGACCGCAAATTGCGCCTCATTTAGCAAAAATTATGGAAGATTGTGCAAAAAGGAATAAACAGTGTGTTTGGGAGGTAACTCTCCCACTTCGACAAGAAGAATATACACTAGATGAGTGGGTAAACGATTGAAATTGGCCAGAGGACAATTATCAATGTTCTCTATAGTTGGAGGAAAAACTTGTGAATGCGCATTGTTAATGCTTTGCTTTTCCTTGTGCGGGGTATTTTAATTTTTGAAATCTTAATGGGGACATTACATATTTCCAAAAAAAACATAAATGCACATTGTTAATGGTTTTCTTTTCATTGTGCATGGGGTATTTTAATTTTTTGTTTTGTTTGAATAGTCGGCACTAAATTGGGCACCATTAGCACCAGATTTAGCGTCGATTATTAATAGAAAATGTAATCAATTTGGGGCACAAATTGTTCCTCATTTAGTGAAAATTATGGGATATTGTGCAAAAAGAAATAAATAGTGTGTTTTTTAGGTAACTCACCCACTTCGACAAGAAGAAGATCCACTATATGAGTGAGTAAACGATTGAAATTGGCCAGAGGATAATTATCAATGTTCTCTATAGTTGGAGGATCAAAATTTCCTTAAGGAGGAGGAAGAGGAGGAAACTCATCTCTTCTTAGGGGGATGTCATCAATACCCCACAAAAAATCCTCTTCTTCTTCTTTTGTCCAACTAGAGGGTTCACATTATCTTGATCCCCTCCTATGGGGATATTCAAAGCATTTGGTGCTTATACTAGTTCACTTCATGAGGAATCAATAAATTCAAGTCTATTCCTTGTTGGAGGTAACCCCTAAATGAATCAAGGAGGAATACTTTGGTTCCTCCTGGAATGATAAGAAGACTGATAAACGACTTTGAAATGGTCTAAACTAAGTTGAAGATTGTAAAGATTTGAAAATCAAAATGACACATTTGGATTTCTAAGTGTGACAACAATCAGCAGACCACTACAATTTTTTTTTGAAAAGACAACAAGTGAAAACATTCCTTCAAATGCTAGCGAACAGTGATTAAATCCCAAGGTCCAACTAGTAGGGAGATAAAAAAGAGACTTCCAAATTTCAACCTGGGTCGATGGTGAGGGTGTAAATAAAACTAGTGAAGATATGGGAGATATTTATAGTAACCACACAAAGTTATCATCCAAGGTGAAATCCCCTTTCAAAATAATTAGGTAACCTCTAGGGAGGGCTCTAATAGTGTTTCTCTCTCTATCGTAGGTATCACAAGCACTTCTCACTTGTAGCCACTCATGCAAAACCTATAAGAGGTTGCTAATGTTACCTATTCACAATTATAATGAGGTATAATAGTTGTGGATTAGGCTTTCGTGTTGAGTAGGGATACATGAAACTTCATCCTATGGGAAAAACTTTGGGTAGGAGGAGTCACTTAGAGCAACAAACCAACTAGTCTAGGGTCCCATTCCATACCATTACATACCATTTCATACCAATGCCGATACCAATGCATACCATAACATACCATTTTCACATACCATTGCATACCATTGCATACCAATACAATTGCATACCATTGCATACCAATACCAATGCATACCATTTCATACCAATACCATTGCATACAAATACTATTGCATATTGTGTCAGGTTGGTTGATGACATTTCATATGAGCACGTTAGAATACATTCCATGAAAATTCAAGAGAGTTCTGACCAAGATTCTACAGATGGGAATGACAAATGATTAAAATGATTAGACCACATAATGAAGGTTCATGCAAACATGGAGGATGTTGAATATTATGTGGGGACGCTAGGAATCATTGACTATTGAACCCCTTGCATACCATCAAGGCATGTATCTCATCTAACCATGTCAATTTTTGACCTAAACCCTAACCCCTAAGCCATTGACCCTTAAAGCCTTAATCGCTAATCCATAAACCCTTAAGCCCTCAACCTTAGTTAATCACTAATACCTTAAAAAAAAATTCCTAAATCCATTAACCCCCAAGCCATCAACCCTTAAACACTTAAACCCTAATCCCTAATCCCTAATCCCTTAATCTAGAAACCTCTATGCCCTAAGAACTTAAACATTAATCCCCTAGCCCATAGTACCTAAGCCATTAAACATTAAACTACCTAACCCATAAGCGTAAAATCCCTTATGTTTTGACCCTTAATCCCTTAAACCATAACCCAACCTACTTCCTTAACCCTTAATTCCTATACCGCAAATCCCTAAATCCCATAATCCTCAAAGCCCTTATCCACTTAACCCCCAATACCTCAACTAATTAACTATTTAGGCACATCTGATGCTAAACCCAATTCACTGCTCACCATGTGACATTGGTGGATGACATTGGTGGATGACATTAGTGATGGGCATGTTGGAATACGTTCCATGACATTTCAAGAGATTTTCGACAAACATTCTGTAGATTTGAATGACAAATGATGAAAATGAGACTGCATGATGAATGTTGATGCAAATGTGGACGATCTCAAAAATTATGTGGGGACTTCAGGTATCCTTGAGTCTTGAAACCATTGCATACCATAAAGGCATGTATCTAGTCTAACCATGTCAAATTTCAATACATACAGGAACAATTTGAAGAAATTTCAAAGTTGGCCCCATTCACTGCTCACCATGCGACATTGGTGATTGACGTGTTGGAAGAGGTTCCATGAAATTTCAAGAGAGTTCTGAAAAATCCATAACTCCCCTAACCCCTGATCCGTTGACCCTTAAAGAGGCCTTAATCCATAATCCCGAATTAACCCTTAATCCCTCAAACTTATTTAATCACTAATCCATTAACAAAAAATCCCTAAATCCCCTAACCCCTAAGCCATCAACCCTTAAAAACTTAAAACTAATCCCTAATCCATTAATCCATAAACCCCTATGCCCTGAGCACTTAAACATTAATCTCCTATCCCATAATCCTAATCCATCAACCATTAAACTACCTAACCCATAAGTGCCAAATCCCTTATCTCTTGACCCTTAATCCCTTAAACCCTAACCCCTAATCCATTAACCCTTAATCCATAAATCCCATAATACTCAAATCCCCTATCCACTTAACCCCCAAAACCTCAACTAATTAACTATTTAGGCTAATCTGGCTACATCCAACGCTGCTTCTGGTGCAATTTTTGGTGCTAACTGGGGTGCTAAAAGGGGCACTATTTTTGGCACTAAATGGGGCAAGATGTCTATCATGAGAGCTCAACGTCACCCTAGAAAGGGCATGACATCGCCCTACTAAGGTTTTGTTATTGCATTGTTGTAGTGAATGTTCACAGTTGGCCCTGATTTTTGACCTAAAATTAATTAAAGGTCAAATTGTTGTATAAATAAACATAAAGTGACATTCATTTTCATCATAACTCATCACACACAAGTGTTGGTCTGAAATTTTCACCCTCTTTAAAGGCTATTGGCTGAAATAACTAGTGCGCGCCTCTTGGGAGAGCTTTATGGTGGTGTATTTTGGCATTTTTCATGGTGGAATGGTCTTCAACTAGGGTTTGACTTGATTATTCTTGGTGAAGAAGTAGAAAATTTGAATTTTTATTCATGCTATGGATGTTTGTGGTAAAATGTACTTGTTTCATGTCTAATATTATGAAATTGTTGATTTAAACACTAGGGGAGAAACAACAAATGCTATTTCTCTCTATAACTATTCTACTAGCTTGATCTTGCCAATTATACATTTTCTTGGGAGTGATTATTAGGGCCCTAAAGTGATATCTCTCTAGTAACCTCATTCTTGTAACCAATTAAATTGTCTTTCAAAAGATGAGGAAGGAAGGTACGTTGGGGCCTAGAAGTGCCTATTCTCTAGCAAAACCTCCCTTAAAAAGGGAAAATTCTTGAGGCCTTGAAGTGCCAACACCTCTTGCATTTACTTCTTCCCTTAGCTAAGCATTATCATTGTTTTATTTCCCTAGTGATATTGTTACTATTATTGACTCCATAAGCCCCTAAAAGGCATTGATTTCTACACTCTTTTGGATGAATGAGACCAAACAAACTTTCAACATATCTTCTTGAAACTTTCACTAACACTAACAACCATATTACTGCTTCTATAATTGTTGTTACACCACTTATTTAGCAGCCTTAATCAACATACTAAACTCTAAAAATAACCCAGAAATTTGCATTTTCCTAAGTGTTATCATCCCAAGGCTCTAGTCTTCCTTTTGCTATTGTTCTAGGTGCAAATTTCTGAAGTTGTTTAAGGATTTTGTTTCTGTTGTAACTACTGTTACAGCCATCATGGCAGCACCTTAATAGCCCTCAAACAGTTTATAAAACCACCCAGCACTTGTACTAGGAAAACTACTATCATTATATGCTATAGTGTTTTTTATAATTTCCTAATTTAAGTACTTTTTGAAGTGGTTTTGCTGCTATCATAATTATTATTTTACTGTTGTTCCAAGTTCTTTGACATCCTATTCAAGTCACTTATTGACTTTCTTTAAATCTTGAAATTGTAAGTGACAAACTATTATCAAACTTGCAAGGTCTTTATACAATTCTTGTCATCATAGCTTGCAATTTCTAGACATATTTGTTGTTGCTATACATTTCTTCCTTTAGTGTTTCAGTGGCATATTTATATCTTGAAGTCGCTTCTTTGAAACATTGATATATATTCTTGTTGCTAACGTTTTTTGTTTCATTGGTAAAGGGAAAGTACCATTCATTCACTTTCCTCCCCCCCCCCTTAAACTTTACCAAGTAATTTATTTCCTCGAGTGACCAAGAGAGAGGGGTGGGTTTTACCTGCTCTTTTTACCCTTCATCAACCAACTAGATCTTGGGATGTCTCCCTTGGAGTGAGTTTCTTCTCCTCCTAAATAAAAAAAGGTATTCTATTGGGGTGATAGTGATAGGACTACCTCCATGTTACGTCAATCTAGGCCTACTTTCCTTTAGGATTTGGGCAAGTATAGATTGTGCGATAACAAGGATAATATTGTCTTGGGGAAGGTGGCAACAACAATTAGGAAAAACAAAAAAGAGGATCCTCTTCCATTCTTAAGGAATCCAACTAGTGGATTTGGGACTGAGACTGCGATTCAGCCAACAAGGAAGAGGCTAGCTCCAAGTCGTGGTCCAATGGACAAGATCTTTCAACAAGAGAAGTGAGATGAGGTTGATTTTACTATTGAATTCTTTTTCTATCTCAACTTCATTTCATTTAATTTTTCACAGTCTCCTTTGTTTATTAAGATGTGTCGAGTTCTAGTTGAATGTGCTTCAACCAGATATGTGCCTCCCAGTTTAGAGAATCTTAGAACCACAATATTGGTTAAGGAAAAGAATGATGTGGATAAAAACATAAATCCTATGAAATCATCATGACCCTCATCTAGTGTCAATGTTGTTTTTGATAGATGGATGGATGAAAAACTCCATCCACTCATCAATTTCACAGTATATTCCCTGAATGGACCGGTCTTCTTGAAAGCGGTGTATGCTCTTGGAAACACAAGGATGCACAATATATGGGTGGGTTGTTCATTAAAGTTATTGAAAATGTAGGTGTTGATTCTTGTGTGCAAATTATTACAGACAATGAACCTGTTTACAAGGTCGTCGGCATGATTGTGGAAGCTAAATATACACAAATATTTTGGACACCTTGCATTGTTCATTCTTTGAATAAAATTTAAATCTATTTCTTTGAATGTGACATGGTTGGTAAGGCTTATTGATGATGCATGCCATATACATAATTTTTTACAAAACCATACCATTTCCCTCACAATATACAAAGAGCACACACATCTATCATTGTTGAAGATTGCAGATACTCAAGTTTCCTCCTCATTCATCATGCTTAAGAAGTTGAGGGAGGTCAAGACTACTCTTAGGGCCATGGTCATTTCATATTTTTGGTCTTTTTGGAGAAATATAGATCAACTTTCTTCAAAAAAGTTCAAGGATATAGTGTTATATGATGGTTGGTGGGAGAGGGTAAATCTTACCATTAAGATCATGGACCCTATCATTTATTTGTTGCAGTTTGCAAAAACACACCAACTCATCTTAGGAAATGTTTATGAGGGGTGGGATTCCATGAAGTGAGTTCGTAAAGACTGTTATTTGATAGAATGAGTGCCCTATGTGTATGGGACAGTAATAAAGATATTATTCACCACCATACATGATATTCTTATCACTGGGCGGGATAAGAATTGCACACCTTTTCATTGCTTGGCTCACTTGTTGAATCCAAAATACTATAGTAATGATTGATTCAATGGTGGGCTTTACAAAAATTCCCTCCTCACATGGATGAAGATATTTCACAGAGAATGAAGGAAGCATTTAGAAGGATATATTAGGATAGAGCATCCCTTGATGAGGTGGAAGAGGGATTCATAGATGTTTCCATTGGCACTAGGATATTTGGAGGCTATGATGTGCTCAAAGATAGGGGTTAAGAAGCCCTATGCTTGGTGGGAAACTCATGGGGAAACATGCCCTATTCTACAACATGTAGCCATGAGACTCCTCTCTCGGGTTACTTCATCCTTTTGTTGTGAGAGTAATTGGAGAACATATGGGAATGTGTATGATTTGAAGAAGAGAAAGATTGAGTAGTAAAGGGTAGAGATTATGGTGTAGGTGCACTCTAACCTTTATCTTATTTATAGGCAGGGAGAGGAGTGGTTGAAGGGAAAGACAAAGATGTGGGATGTGTTTCTTGATGATATGGGTTTGGATGAGAGTGTTGAGATGGAATTAGCCAACTTGGATCTTAATGAACTAATGCCATAACCAATCACTTTTGATGATGTTGATCCTCTTGAGGGGTCATCCTCAACACTAGAAGATGTAGAGATTGGATTGGATATAGAGGAGGAGGAGGAGGATGGAGGAGGGAGCAATGGAAATGGTGGTGATTTTTATGATTTTAACATGGAGGAGGACTACTTACATTCATGAGATATGAGATTCTTCCATATACAGTTCTAGTATTTACCCTATTTTGTATTTGTCATTGACATTCCCACATATAGTATCAATACTCGATATCTATGTAATACATTTTGATTTTGATGACTTAGTGAGAAAATTGCAATTTATGGTTCTAATTTCTAATGTGTTTTTCATTTGATTATCATTGATGTATATTTTGTAAATGATCTAGTTTCTAAAAAAATTGGATCTTTGAGTCTATATTTAATTTTTGTATTTTTAATATATATATATATATATATATATATATATATAATGTTTCCCCTGTGTCTTGTTTCTAGGGTTGACATGTCCAGTGTGAGACACTTGTATTTCCATTCCCTCTGTGTCCTTGTGTCATGTGACTTAGCTAATGACATGATCAATAATGGGAAACATATACTTCTATTCTTTGGGTTGTCTCAGCCTCAAGGAAATCTAGTCCTCAAGTTGAAAAAGGGGATCCTCCTCCTCAACTAACCAATTTTATGTTGGCTCCACGTTGTTGAACTGAATCATTGCATGATCCATTCCTAACAGTCATCTTGAAATTTGAACTCTTTAGATTCTAGCACTAGTTTAATAGAAAGATGTCTAACTTTGTCATCTTTTCAATCACTTTCAGGTGTGCAAGTGCATGGGTGAAAATAAGAAAAAGATGGTCAAAATGAGCTCATTTGTACAATTTCTACTATAGAGGGCTCATTGAGTCAAAATTGTACTTTGGAAGTAGAAATTGTTGATGTTTTCAACAACTTGTGAGTCAAGAGTTTGACTTGTGACTATCTGTGAGATATTAACCTAGTCAATGGGTTTGACTAGCTGAGCCCAAGTTTGACTCCTCCATGAGATGGAAAACATTATTTATCTAGCAAGTTGACTCATACTCTCAAGTCCAGTTACTATGGTTTTGCTGACCTATTTTCTGGTTTTTTATGACTATTTGTGAGTTGTTGACTGAATCAATGGGATTGACTAGTTGATCCTGAGTTTTCCTCCTTGGTAAGATGGAAAAACTCATTTGGATAGCAAGTCAATTTATACCCATGAGTCATGTTACTATGTTTTTGATGACCTATTTTCTAGTTTCTTTTTCATTGTTCATCCCTAAGACCACTTCTGAATCCAAAATATTATTTTTGTGTCCACTTCTTGGTAGCGCCAGGAGATATTTCCAGCCTTTTCTATTTGCAAATAAGAGTGTGCATGTTTTCTCTTGTTCAATAAAGGTTTGAATGTGGAAGGAACTTGTATAAGTCCTTTAAGGAAATATATGTTGATTTGCTTTTGTCCTTTTGAGTTCTTTGGGTGATTATGTTATTGGAGCGATTGGTGTTGAATTTTGTTAAAAGAATTATTGTGCCTCATAAGTCAACTATCATGTAATGATTTTGAGTCTTGGATAATAAATTTTATTCACTCAATGGGTCTGACTAGCCAATCCTGAGTTTAACTCCTCATTGAGATGGAAAACTCATTTCGCTAGAAAGTCAAGTTATACTCGCAAGTCCTATTACGATGGTTTTGATGATCTATTTTCTAGTTTCTTCAAGTTCAAGACCAATTGAATCCGAAAACAAATTGTGTCCACTTCTTGGTAACACTAGGAGATATTTCCATCCCTTTATATTTGAAGATAAGAGTGTACATGATTTCTCTTGTTCAATAAAGGTTAAAAGGTTGAAGGAACTTGCATAAACTCCTTTAAGGAAATCTATGTTGATATGATTTTGTCCTTTTGAGGTCTTTGGGTGATTATATTATTAGTGTTTTTGGTGTTGGAGGTTGTTAAAAGGATTATTGTGCATCATAAGTCAACTGTCATGTAATGGTTTTGACTAATAAGGTTCTTTTTTCAAGTCTCAGATTCCTCAAATTTGTTGGAAGGAGGGGCAAAGGCCATGTAGCAGCGTGGTCCAAGCTTGTAAGCAATCTACAGACGTGTAGCCGATTCTGTAATCATGGGTATCTCATGGGTATGAGTTTGGAAGAAAACCTGCAATGACAAAGTTGTCGAGTAACAAGATGGAGAGGAGGGTAAGTGTGTGATTAGTTAATGTGAAGTGGACGTCCCTAACACTCAACACTAGCAACTATTTGTGGGGTTCCAATTATGTGACTCCTAAGCTTCATATATTAGATGTGGTTTATAGTGTATCTAATAACAATCTTGTCAGAACATGGTTCATGATTGGAATATGAACGCTTTCTTGCCATAAAGTAGCTTAAGGAAAAAACAATATGAAATGGATAACAATTGTACATTGTGATATAAGGCCATGTGTGTGCATGCATGACAAATGTAGGAGGAAGAGACATGGTAGATGTGGGAGGAAGAGTAGGCGATGGAGATGGTGGTCATATTTTTCAGACTATTTTAAAGCCCTACCATTGAAATTTGGGTGCAGGAGAAGTGTTAATGCACCAACGAGAAAGCAAGAGGGTAACAACTTAAAACTTAGAACTTAAGTTATATCTAAATGAAAAAGATTACATATTGCAAATCATCCTAAAAAGTTAGGATAGGGAATGAAAAAAATACATTAGAAGAAACAAAGCCTGGGTAACAACTTAAAACTTAGAACTTAAGTTATATCTAAATGAAAAAGATTACATATTGCAAATCATCCTAAAAAGTTAGGATAGGGAATGAAAAAAATACATTAGAAGAAACAAAGCATAGAATAAAACTTCGAATGTTAAAACCATAAGATTATGAATAAATAATTTTTTTAAAAACTTCATTAAAAAAATTACAAACCATGCTATAAAGTTAAGGATATAATAGATATATTAAAATTCAACATTAACTAATATTCATTCAACATTGAATCAAAAGCTAGATTCCATACATAGCCTTCAACGTGGACTAGTAATGGCTTGACTTTCCCTCATGGCCTTCTCAACAAAACAAAGATACTTAGTTTTAAGAATATTAAGCCTTTGTATTTGATAAAGTTGTAAAGTTGTAGGACTTGCATTATATAAAGCACACAATTATATAAGTAATTATAAAAAAATAAAGGAATTTAAAAGTATAAAAAATATTTTAAAATGGGAATATAATGGAAAGTTTTATCTTTATAATAATATTTTAAATTTAGAAAAAGGAAAAAGAGAAAATAATATTTTGAATAAAAATATAATTAATATTATTAATAAAATTAATGTTATAAACACTAAATCATAATCATAGTATAATTTAATTTTTAAAATCAATTATGACAATGTATAAATAATTATGAGTATATGGTGTACAATGAATTTGAAATGTCATAATTTAAACATTTTATAAATTTGATTTTTTCTGATCACTCAAAATAAGAAAAGAGAGATTGACATTTATTTCTTTGAAATTTGAAAGAATTATTTTGGACAATAGAATTGCATATATCAATCCATAACATTGGAAAATCAAGTTCCCAAAAGGGTATTCAAGGGTGTTGAACCCATTTTTGTATAAAAAACAATGATTTCAACAATCCAAAATTGCAATTTCACTAAATATTTAGTGTTGGAAAACCAAAAAGTTTCAAAATTGTAAAACTTTTAACCATCTTCATTTGAAACATGTCATCCATTGAATTTACTAACAATTATTTTATTAACCAATCTATTTGTATATATAACTTCTTATCTTCCTCTCCACCTTATAAATGACTGTGAGATATTCACCATGACTTCCAAAAAACCTAATCAATAATTAATGTATGAAAATCTAATTTTGAACTAGGGTGAGTAGGATAACAACTTCTCCTCCTAACCATCCCAACTAAACCTAATTAACATATTTTAATAATCAATTATCACAATACTTAAACAATTATGATTATATTATATATAATGCATTTGAATTATGTTATCCATTAAAATTAGTAACACTTATTTTATTTAAAAACATTTGTTTAATTTATAATAAACAACTTTAAAAGACTCAAAATCTATATTTTGAACATGTAGATGCCATATTTGTTTTTCTCCCTATAAAATTAAAATAAAAATCACAATTTAATTATATCAAACAAAATTATTTTTGTAAATGTGGAAATGCATTTCAGAAATATCCCTTATATGGAAAGCATATAACCATAGTCCATAAATAGTTGACTCCATTACATACATCAACTATGAGTCCAAAAAATTGAATCATAAATCATCAAAAATACAAAAGTCAAAGATGTTCTCTATATTGAATCTAGATAGGCTAATGCTACTAAATAAACAACCCTTCAAGAATTACAAAAGACTTGAAAATTATAAAGGCATAAGATTATACGAAAGAGACATGAATATATTTAGTGGTTTTATCCTGTATTTCACTACCTATAACAATTTTGAAGGATATAACACGATGATCATTGACATGGATGCCCCATCAAAATAAGCTCAAGCATCACTCTTATCAATATGTTTCTCAATTATCCATTTGTGGGGTTTGTCCTTTAAAACCTACTAAAATCCATTAAAAATAGACATGCTGACATGTTGATTTACATAGCACATTGTAATGGAGGGACTAATCTTCTTTCAAAGATTTAAGAATTCCATACTAACCAATTCCCCATGTATTTAACAATGGAAAATATTTAAACTTTTTGACAGTAAGGTTATTGCACCATTCATGAAAACTTTCAATTATGGAATTTCCACCACTATAAGGATTTCTAGTTCTTTCCACACTTGCTTTATGAAGGGACATGACATTAGTAAGTAATCAATGAACTCATTACCAGGACCTTGCAAGCTTCTTTTTTATAAATTATCCCAAGTAAGTGCCTTATTTTTAAGAGATAACCACATAAATATTTAGACCTTTAAACAAAATTTGAATTTCCATAAGTTCTTCCACCACCTAACCAATTCTCCTCCTCCTTCAACCACACTTAAAGTTTGATATCTTAATTTGGGAATATAGGTCCCTCATGTAAGGTTTTTTCTCCATATAAACTCATCTTTATCTTCCTTTATTCTTACATGGCTTGACCCAAGAGTAAAAATATATCTTTCCCACCTGTATGTGTCTCTCCCTTCCAACCCATGTTGTTTAGCATGTTCCCATTCTTGTGTTCATATTGTTCTTAAATCTAAATGAGAAACTTAATTAAGAAAAAATAGATCATTTTCATGAAGAACCTCTATCAATGTGTCAGAAAACATGTATCCATCACAACTACCAACCCATTGATCTGTGTCAATCCTTAACATCATCTCATTCCCAATATTCTAGACTAACCATTAGCCAATTAAGGGGAAAACTAAAATCATTTTTTTCCATAATATTAATGCATTTTTCTAGTTTATATTTCAAGACTTACTTCACTCTTCTATAGAATTTGGTGGTATATATTTTTAGACAATAATGTGACTCCTCCGATAAACATCCACCCACATTTTACAGTCAATTGTTTGATTAAAAAATAGATATCATTCAACCCCTAACCTCACATATATTTTGGAGTATTTCCATTTAACTAACGTAATCCCCTTTTCACTCTGAACCCAAACCATAAATATATATAACATAATTGCTTCATCTTTTCCAAATTCTTTTAGAAATAAAAACTAACAACATCCTTAAAAAACTAATAGCCTCAAGAAGTGATTTAACAAGTATGAGTCTACCTCCTCGAGAATTCCATCAATTATAATAAAGATATAATCTATTTTCAACATTGGCTATAAGACTGCCAATCTCTTTTACCATATCCATTTAGCTTGAAGTAAAAACCTAAATATTACATTCCTTCTTAAACATCAATCTACTATGGTAATAGTTGATAAACAAATCTAATTTCATCTTCATTTATACCAAGACCAAGGTACGAATCAATTCATTTCTAGACATTCACCAAGAATCAATTCATTTCTATACATTCACCAACATACCTGTAGTTGTGTAGTAAAGGCGTAATATTTCTTTGAGTTTAATAGGAGCATCTATCCGTGTACCATCATATAAAATAAGGATATCATCTACAAACAATAGATGTGGAAAAAATAGAGTTTCCCTAATTTCAATTCTTTTAAATCCTCTAAATGTTTTTCCCTTAATGATAGCTTTACTTAACACTTCAACAACAATAAAAAATAAAAATAAAAAGGGAAAGTGGAAACCCGCCTTGACCTTCTACGTGGTTTGAAGAACTCGAATATGATCCATTAATTAAGATTTCAAAAGATACAAATGTCACACAACTCATAACTCAATTAAACAAATTGAAGGTTGAACCCTAAATGTAGTTATACATACATCCATCTTTCCTTATAGAAAAATCCAACTTGATCACCATAGATGCCAAGTTCTTAGTTTTATTGTGTGTAATCCATGTTGAGTTGTACTTATATCTTCATGCATCTATCTACTTAACAAAAACCATTCCCTTGATTTGAAATCTGATTATAGACTCTTTAGTCTAATTGCAATAACTTTATCATTACACACAACTCAATGGAATCAGAACTGCCAAACTTTAAGATTAATTCTATGATAGTGGAATTAAAAGATGCAAGCACCCTCCCAAAAAAATTGGAATCATTTATAACCCTCATTAAGTCCTCCTTAATTAATTTATAAAAACTCATAAAGAAACGGGCCATCCATTTGGCCTATGACTCTTATACTTTTGAAAGCTATGTATTACCAATTGAAGTTTATTCTTTGGTATCTCTTTCAACAATTTCTAATTGTCTTATTCATTAATGAAGCATGGGAAGAAAGTAGACATTTTAACCACTTTAGAAATAATGACTTAATTTTCCATTTTATAAATATTATAAAAGTGCTCCACACTTAAATGAGCAATATCTTGAAAACCAGAAGACATAGTCCCATCTTATGAGCAATATCTTCAAAACTAGAAGACAGTCCCATTCTTCTTTGGCATTTCCAAAATTGTGTTAATATTATTTCAATAATTTTTAAATTTATGAAAAAAATGTATTGTCATCTCCTTTGTTTAACCATAAGGCCTTTTTCTTAAGCATCCATGTTGCTTCCTTATTAGAAAACACCTCTTATTTTCCAATAACTTGACTTCATTTTTGTAATACTCATCAAAAAACTAGCACGCCCTCTAGTGTACATCGTTTCTAAAACATATTCCACACTCACTAAATCATGATTATCCTTCAATATTTTTTGGTGAGCCTAACTAAATGATAATTGTTTGAATGTTTATAAGTTTCTTTCAAACTATAATGCAACCAATTCTCTTAAAGATTCATCATATGGAAACCATGCCCCTTTTACCAACTTCAAATAATATCTCTCCATCAATCAACTTAGATTAAATCTAAATGGGATAGGAGGCTTCTATCTAGTAGTTGAAATTTCCAAAAACACTAGAATGTGATCATATTCTCGTCTTATGCTTATCCACTTCTGATTATAATCATATCCAGAAAGAATAAATCACTTACCAAAGACCTATCGAGTCATTTTGACATTCTCCCATCACCCATCTGCATATTTTCCATATAAGATTCAACTTAATCAGCTCAATGTCATACAAACTCAATTCTTCTAGATTTTGCACAAAGTATTTAGAGAGGGCGTCTAGGATTTCCACAGAACCCAAAATTTATGACCTTCTAAAAGAGAAATTCAAATCTCCTCCAAAGATGATATGCCTTTCTTTGAGAATACTCATGGAAAATATATTATCCCAATAGGCCACTCAATTGGCATATGGTCCATATATATTTAAAACCATGTTCTCTTCTCCAATGCCTTGAGCATAAATAACTATACCTAATCTTGAATCAAATGAAAAAAAAAATAGTACACCTGAAAATTATTTTCCGCTAGGATGAAATTGAACCCCTAGAATAACCCATATGGTCCATAAATAGATGTTCTAATCACCCATAAATTTCCCCAATTCATCTATACAATTTTCCCATCACCCATAGTTTCATGCAAATGACGTATATTTTCTTAAGGATGGCCCAAACCTCTTACATTTAAATTCATACAAATCACAAGGAAAACTTCCCAGGGGTGTGTGCTACTTTAAGATCCCCATCAATAGGAAGTTGGTTTCTAATCAATAGTCCATTTCTAGCAGTTTCTTGTGCTAAAGGCATGGTTTATTTTTGGGACATTATAGATTTACAAGGACTAACAAACTTAGTCATTATTATGCCACATTATATCCCTTTATCGATAACCCTAGTAGGTCTAGGTCTCAAAGAATATTTAGAAGAAGTTTCATATGAATATCCTCCTCTCCTCAAATAAGAATGAGTTATGACTAGAGGTTGGCATATGTTTGTTAAGTGATTATCATATTGACCTACTCTCCCTTCAAAACTCTTCCAAAACCCTAGAGGAGATGCTACCTTCTCAAGATGGTTTTCACTCCTAAAACTAGAAACAATGGAGCCCTTTTTTACCAACCCTCTATCGAAATTTTAGAATATTATGGAATGAGTATTATAAATATACGTATGTTTTTCAATGAAAGCCAAAGATAGCAGAGTCATTTCCTTATAATCTCCAAGAGCACACTCTTTTTTAGACTAAGTAGTCGTTCCATTGGATTGATTAGGTTCTCCAACTTCTTGAAGAGCAATGAGTGATTTTTGAATATCCTCTAATATTTTTTACTATGCCCCAACCTATAGAGAGTCATTACAACTTATTTCCCTACCTCATTCCTATTATTTGTGCTAGAATTTTTGACCTAAATATGGTTGTTGAGATTTATATTGCATTTATCCACCAAGTGACCATAATAATGACACCTTATGCACCTAAAATGATTTATTGAATAGTACAAGATTTTTAAATGAATGATAGGTCTATATTATATGAGCATTCCATATACTAATCCATATTGAAGATCCAAACCTACAAGAATCATCCAAAATTCATAATCCCCATTTCCAGAAAATTCTTATCCACTTCCATAAATGTGCCTTTAGGATTCCCTATTTCCTTTAAACCATCAAGTGGCTAAAATCAAGTGACAGTCCTAGTAACTTAACCCAAACAAGAACAATAAAACGTTTCCATCTTTGAGTTAAAAAAGGGGTTCCACTTCTTAAGCAATAACATGGCTTAATCCCATTGCTAGTTTTTCCTTAGGATCAACACCAAATCCTAAAAGCACTGAAAATGAAATCCATCCACCCTCTAACTAGAACATAGAATTGTGGAAAATAACCTAGCCTCAACTACCAAATCTAGCTCAACCATACTTTCACTTGTGTGGCTAGACCTACCACTTGGTGCATTTACACATCATCCCCTAAAGATTAGTAACCAGAATCCACTTCTTTCGAACAAAACTCTTGTTACACCTTAGGTTAGAATCACTTCCACATCTTTTCCTTCCCTCCTCACCATCATTTCTTACAAACATGGTCTCAGAAACCTCTTCCTTGTCTCCAATCCTTTGTTTTACCTCATGAAACAGTTCATGTACATACCCAATTCTCACAATATCATTGTATCCCAAAGGTGCCAATGATTTTACCACAAGCTCCTCCCATACTACTACCTTCACATACTCTTTTGATGCATAGAGGACTAGTTCTATAACTTCACCAAAATATGGCATATCCAAATGAAAAGGTTGGTTTAGTACATACTTGATGTTACCTTTAGACCATAATTATTATTTTGTTAGGATATTTAGAAACTTAGGAGTTAGTTAAGATCTACTTGGTCTAATGTGTCGTTAGGTAAAAGTGTGTTTCTTTAGTATGCATTAGTATGCATTTGTAGTTAAGAAATCTAACAGTCACGATATGTTCCCTACATAGAGTGATCCAACAATTCATATTCTCCTCGATATTAATGACCATTGATCTGTGGTTTAACACCCGATTTGTCCATGATCTTTATTTAAAGAGAATGGAGGGTCATTTATCGATGATCGATTGTGATAAAATATTTGGTAAAATCTCTCTGTAATCTTTTTCTTTTTCATTAATAAACTGCTCCAAGTGGGCACGTTGGTTGGGGTCGTGGATGTTTCCCCGTAAGGGTTTTACCACGTTAAAACATCAATGTGTTGATATTTGATCTGGTTCTGCGAGTGGTTACTGAACGTTTTTTTCCTCTGTTGGAATACCTGTGTTGTCAAACATGGTATCAGAGCCTGTTTGAAGACCCGCTCCTAATGTAGATCAAGATCATGAAGCTGATTTGCCTCATCTCCACTTTCTATTATTTTCGTACATTTATGGGATGAGAGGATTGTTCCATTGCGTCTGGAGTGCATGTTTCAGTCAGGAACACTTTTGTTTCACTCAAAAAGGTTTTCGTTTTCCCAAGATACAACCATTTCAGTCAGATCTTGAGGTGTAAAGCCTGAATACGCATTTTTAAAACTTTTGCAAAGTATTATTTTCATTTTATATTATTTATTTTCGGGTTGATACTCTTTTGTATCTATGTGTTCTATTTTCCATGCACCCTGTGCAATCTCATAAAATCATAAACATATAGGAAAAGGTGCATCTTCCGAGTAAGCTAACCGAGATCTAACCCTTATTGTCTTTGAGAAGCGATTTGTTTTTCTTGTGTGATAGGAATGACGAAGCATGTAGATTAATAAGAATGCCCATCTCTCCTAATTTAAGGTTCCACCTTCAATCAATTGATCAACCCAAAGAATCTTGGGACAAGATTGAATCTGTGTTTGGTAAACACAACATTATTCGAGCACAACAGTTAGAAAATCAAGTACTGACTTTAAGTCCAAATGATTTTTCTTGCATTGAAGACTATCTATCTAAGTTTAAAACCCTCATAAATTTATGTGAAGAATGTAATATAAAGATAGAAGAAGATCGTTGCATATATCTTGTTCTTTCTAATCTAGGTAGTGCATATTCTGTGTTTGTATCTACCTTTTATGCCATGCAAGAGGCTCTAGAGACAACTTATAAAAAACCCAATCTTGAGAACTTTTGTGATGCTTTGATTAGAGAGAAAGATAAGATTGTACAAATTGGAGTGATCAACACTGTAGGTACCTCCAACATAGCCTTAGTCGTCCATCAGAAAGATAAACCCAATAATACCAAGAAGAAACATCCTCGCAACAACAACAAGCTGTTAAGCCCTAATATTGGCTCATTCACACTTAATTGGGGCATATTAGATTAGTAATGTTATTTTATTTATGTCGTATTTAGGCCATTATTTGTAATTTAGATTAGTAATGTTATTTTATTTATGTCGGTTTTAGGCCATTAAACCTCCTAGTCTCCTATATATACAAAGGAGACATTTTCATTTTGAATCATCTTGTACTTGAACATTTAAGTGGGGTAAAAGGAGGTTGCCCCCTCGAAGAGG
>JZKD02S1673462.1:914430-926534 GCA_000966675.3 Picea glauca | reverse complement strand
AAATCTGACCAAAGTTTCAATCTTATTTATATCCACGTCATTGGACCAGAGTTGAAACAGGGAACCACCATTTTGAATTGAAATGGACCCAGCCATACAAACAACCCAACCTGAAATCCAACCAAAGTTTCAATCTCCTCTATATCTCCATCTTGAACCAGAGTGCACTAGAAAGAATAGGACATTAAAAACACAACCTAAAGAATTCAAAGCCAGAGGAACACTCCAATGACACAAAGAATTCAAAGCCAGAGGAACAGTCCAATGACACAAAGAATCCAAAGCCAGAGGAACAGTCCAATGACACAAAGAATCCAAAGCCAGAGGAACACTCCAATGCTTAGGGTTGATTTTAATTTTTATATTATTCTTTCTGCCTATCTTTAGGCAGACTTCGCTAATTTGGGCGATGCCAATTCAATGAGCAAAATCACAAGTATCTAGACGTGGAGTTCTGACAGCAAGCGATTGGGTTAAATACCATACAGAAAGTCCTCTCCCAACAGTCAGGGACTGCCCTAATTAGCATTGGTATATTTTCTTATCACCTGTTTTTATTAGGAATAAAAAATTGATTCAAAATAGTTGGCATTATCCATGGGAACAAGCCCTTTGGTTCACTTTCCCGGAAGCTTTGTTTCTTTGTTATTATGATTAAAAAAAACTTATTAATGTATAAATAGAATCAGTTTGTTGAAAAATCCAAATCCATAAAATATTTTGATTATACAAATTTAACTATTCAAATTTACATATCATATTAAAACAAATCACACTGAACAACTAACAAAACTGAAAAATCTTTTGTCCAAAAAAAATATTTAACCATAAATATTTTATAATTTAAGTTTTTTTAAACAATATTATTAAAATTAAGTTTAAAAAATGGTTAAAAATTATAATTTTTAATTATTAAATTTAATTTTTAATTATAAAAATGATTTTAGTTTCCTCAAAAACTTTTATTACAGATAAATTGTACAATTGAAATTTACTATAATTGCAAATGTCAAGCACAATACTTGGGTAAGTTGAGATTGATCTATACCCTCAAGCCTATCCAAATTTTATAATTATTAAAATGTATTCAAAATGTTTTTATTATTAGAATGATTGTGACATTATTTTATGGTTAATGGTTTTATTGCAAATTCTTAAAATTATAACATTAGTTTATTTCCTATATTTTTAATTTTTGAAATTTTAAATTTTCCTTATAAAATAAATTTAGCTTAAAGCTAAATTTATTTAAATCACGAAAAAATTAAATATAATATATCTCAATCAAATTCATTACATAAGATAAATTTATCCAAAGCTTATAAACTATAAAATGGCATGATTCCCATCAAAATTTCTTTAAACATGGTTTTTTTTTAAACTTTGAATTGTTCATGAATCATGGTTTCATTTTAAACTTTGATTTGTTCGTGGTTTCAACATGTCTCAAGATTTTGGGCATCAGAATCGAAAGGGTGACCTCAGAAAACCTAAAATCCACCTCAGAGCCATGAGAATCCATTTTGCTGATTTCTTGCTGAGGGCCCGCTGAAAAAGTGCGTTATGGATAATGCCAGCGGAATGTGGATAATCCAAAATGAACTCCCCTGAACTTATAGCGATCAAACTCAACTTCGATGATGACTGCTCTTGGAAACCAAGGTAGAGCAGGTTACGCTGGGATATTAAGGGATTATAAGCTTAAGCCTCCTTTATGTTTAAGCAGGAAATTCAGGGGAAACCACAAATAATACTGCAGAGATGGCAGCGAACTGCACGGGATCGACCCTCCTAGCCTCACTATTAAGGGAGACTCCCAGACTATAGTTAAGATCCTGTCACAATATTCAAAGAATCTAAAACAGAGCCAAATGCAGATTAACTAATGCCTGGTAGCTCCTTTTCAATTGATTAACGCATATATAGATTATTTTCCAAATGTTGAGTTCAGCCAGATTCAGCGTGGTGAGAATCAGTTAACAGATGAACTTGCTGACCTAAGTGCACATCTGCCATGGAAAGAGCTCATCTTTCCTGAATGGAGCCCTTCTATTGACAATTCATTCCAACGGGCACTCCTTCCAATTCTCCAAAAAGAGGAAGGGCCTGAGTCAAAAGAAGTTAAGGAACAGGGTGTTATCTCTGAGAAAGAACTGAATACAGCAAGAATGTATAAGGTCATCTGGAGGGCAGCGAGTTTGCAAATAACAGGTTGGACAATCAAGGTCGATAAAAGGGAATTAAACAAGAGGCTGATGAATGTAAATGGCCAGACAGAAAAATTGCAGGGAAATAATGGCGTTGGCTAAACGTTCTATATTTTTTGGGTTTTTTGGTTAGAATTTGGAGATGTAAATTTGGACTAAATCGTTATTTTCTGTTGTTTAAATTGTATTTCTGAATGCATAAATGGATTCAACTGAAAAACCCCTGAGGCATTAGGATTATACAAACTTAGCTACTCAAATCTGCAGATCCAACCATTCATCACCGAATTTCAGGCAAAATCAAACAGAAAAAGTTACAGAAAACAACCAAAACTAGCACAGGGGATTTGTTTGTGGGATAAAGAATCTTTTGTCCAAAAAATTTGTTTGCTAAAATATAAAAAGAGGTAACTTACAGTTCTGAATTTGAACTTGTAACTTTTGAGAATGAAATAAATATATTTAACCATTAAACCCACTCAAACTATATATATATAATTTTTCCTAAATAAAATTTAATAAAAACTCCATTCTCCATATCAATATCAATACTGTATTCTTCCTATCTACACTATCTACACTGTATTTAAGTATAGATTAATTATGTTACTATTACTGTACAGTGAATACAATGCAGATTTAAAAGGGGAGGTTTTACCTCTTCGGAGTTTTCTCTACTAGAATCTTGGGTGTTAGTTTCCTGTGCATGCTGTATTTACTTTTGGATTGGTTTGGCATTTATGTTTTTTTTCCTGTACCTCTATTTACCTTACTAGCCAATGCGAAGGCCTGAGGGTATTATGTTGCAATTAAAGTACACTGAATACAATGCAGATTCGAAATGGTTGTTTTGCCCCGTTGGGGTTTTCTCTACTATAATTTCAGGTGTCAGTTACCTGTGCATGCTGTGCTTATTGATGGATTAATTTGGCATTTATTTTCCTGCAAGTTTCCTGTGTCTATTTACCTTTCTAACAGATGTCGAGCGTGGATCAGAACACTGGGCAACCTTCTTACGGTGTGGCACAAGGTATCAGAGTTGGAAATAAGGTATCAGAGTTGTCCTGATTTCCAGTAAGTCTTTCTGATTTCAAATCAGAGTTTCAAGGTAGTAAGAGTTTTATCAATGGAATTGGGGTCATGGTTCTTTCTAATGAATTCAAACATTAAAAGTTCTAAAAAAATAAACAGTTATAATAGAAACTTATTAATCACTGAAAATGAAAATAAAAATTTGAATGCACCTTACCAAACTCTCCCTCCTACACCCAAATACCATATAATGTCCAAAATAACATAAGAGAAGACCATGCTTTAACCTGAAGCTGTTGCATCCCATCATAAGTAATGAAGAATTTCGTCTCCTCAATCAAAGTTCCTGTAAGGGCTGGTCCAGCCCCTGAAGATTGCCAAATGAAGGGGAGTTACTGTTGCCAGGCAGGAGCAAGTTGTTAAAGCTATGTCTAATGTCACTGCTCTTTCTGGGTAATAATCRCCTGGTATATGTTGAAAAGCAGGCCCATAATCCTATTTCCGATACTACTAACTTGAAAATGTTTCAGGAAGTTAATGTTTAGTAGAAACAATTTAATCGGGAGGATACATATTAATAAATTTTTGGCAGGGGAAGAAATCTGAATTGTCATCAGGCTAGATATTCTCTGCGATTCCTTAGGACTAGAGTTTTGGTATTGAAAGGTGAATGTCCTAGATACAGGAACTGGTAACTTGTCTATGTTTTCGGAACCGTGTATACTCTGTTTCTGCTTGAAAAATTCTTATATGCTTCTTAAAAATTTGGACAGTGGAGTTGCACTTACCATCCCCAGAAAGACCAATCTGGAAAGACAATATCGAAAGTATCTTCGCTCCCAGAATAACGAAACAGCGGGGGAGGAGGCTTGGTTGAATCGTTATAGTCTCCCCGATGGATAACAGGGTTATCATCGCAATTGAACATCAAGTCCAAGTCGGGAAGCAATCTGGGATAGAATTTCAACAACTGCGCAATTCCCCAGATCGTAAACAGATCTCTGCTCTGATAACACTTTCGGTAGGATTCGATAAACATCCTGCCATTAACAACTGTCAGCCTGAAAGACGCCTCTGGTTTTGCAGCTTCAACCATGTCTATAGTAATCCCACTCTTAGCCCAAGGCTTCATGTCCTGGCGAATCCACTTGAAATAGAACGGGCAGAAGGCGGCTTCATCCTTATAACTGGACTTCTTGACGAGGGGAAGCCACGACGATGCCGAACACACTGTGCTGGGAGAACAATTTAGCATTTTCCTGGTCACCGATATTCTCTGCCACATGGTGGCTTTCACTATTATCTCGCTTTGATTTGCCGAAAAGAAATTCGTCACCGCAAGCGCTCGTTCTTTCCATACATCATCCGTCTGCAAAGGAAAAAACCAAGTTCATGATTACGTTCAAATTAAATCATGTAGATCAATCATGGCAAACCTACTAGTGATACGAAAACTCTCAGAGCGAAAAATATCGTACCCAGCGCTTCAGAAAGAGGGCGGGCCCGAGTAAACTCGCCAGAACCAACAGTACGCAGCCAAGAGTAACAGTTATTCCGCCTTTCATCTTCTATTCGATCATTTCCACACTTATTCACCAGTGGATTCTTCTTCTTAGAATTTGGGAGTGAAGTGGGTAGAATGAGATGGGCTGAAGGTCGTAAACAAACGCCATGGCTTCATTAACGCCATACCTCGGTTTTCTGGCGCGCCCTAATTAGATCATTGTCATGTGCAATGGCGTTTTACTATCTACTATCTGACACGATCAGCATAAAGCACATGACGTTTTACTATCTACTATCTGACATGATAAGCATAAATCCATTTTAAATACGAAAATGCGTTAAAAAACAACATTCTCAAAATTGTTCTTACCTCTATTACATCTACAAGTTCGTTTTATCTCTCTGAGCGTGCTTAAGATTTCGAAGTTGAAAATGGATCTGAAGGGTTCTTGATGATCTGATAACGAATTTCATTTTAATGAATTGCATTACGGCGCCGATTACACGCGTCTTTCTCAGGCGTCTATGCCGACGAAACGAAAATCCATAGCTCTAATTGCAGCGGGCGTGATTTAAGATTTTTCTCAGGTTTTAAATCGATCTAAGTGGAATAATAAAGAATATAAGATCAATTTTATGCGAATATTGCAAAAATTTAGGTATGAACAGAGTCGAGTATCTTCCATGGTGAAACATNACAGGGTTATCATCGCAATTGAACATCAAGTCCAAGTCGGGAAGCAATCTGGGATAGAATTTCAACAACTGCGCAATTCCCCAGATCGTAAACAGATCTCTGCTCTGATAACACTTTCGGTAGGATTCGATAAACATCCTGCCATTAACAACTGTCAGCCTGAAAGACGCCTCTGGTTTTGCAGCTTCAACCATGTCTATAGTAATCCCACTCTTAGCCCAAGGCTTCATGTCCTGGCGAATCCACTTGAAATAGAACGGGCAGAAGGCGGCTTCATCCTTATAACTGGACTTCTTGACGAGGGGAAGCCACGACGATGCCGAACACACTGTGCTGGGAGAACAATTTAGCATTTTCCTGGTCACCGATATTCTCTGCCACATGGTGGCTTTCACTATTATCTCGCTTTGATTTGCCGAAAAGAAATTCGTCACCGCAAGCGCTCGTTCTTTCCATACATCATCCGTCTGCAAAGGAAAAAACCAAGTTCATGATTACGTTCAAATTAAATCATGTAGATCAATCATGGCAAACCTACTAGTGATACGAAAACTCTCAGAGCGAAAAATATCGTACCCAGCGCTTCAGAAAGAGGGCGGGCCCGAGTAAACTCGCCAGAACCAACAGTACGCAGCCAAGAGTAACAGTTATTCCGCCTTTCATCTTCTATTCGATCATTTCCACACTTATTCACCAGTGGATTCTTCTTCTTAGAATTTGGGAGTGAAGTGGGTAGAATGAGATGGGCTGAAGGTCGTAAACAAACGCCATGGCCTCATTAACGCCATGCCTCGGTTTTCTGGCGCGCCCTAATTAGTTCATTGTCATGTGCAATGGCGTTTTACTATCTACTATCTGACATGATCAGCATAAAGCACATGACGTTTTACTATCTACCATCTGACATGATCAGCATAAATCCATTTTAAGTACGAAAATGCATTAAAAAACAACATTCTCAAATTGTTCTTACCTCTATTACATCTACAAGTTCGTTTTATCTCTCTGAGCGTGCTTAAGATTTCGAAGTTGAAAATGGATCTGAAGGGTTCTCGATGATCTGATAACGAATTTCATTTTTATGAATTGCATTACGGCGCCGATTAAACGCGTCTTTCTCAGGCGTCTATGCCGACGAAACGAAAATCCATAGCTCTAATTGCAGCGGGCGTGGTTTAAGATTATTCTCAGGTTAATCGATCTAAGTGGAATAATAAAGAATATAAGATCAATTTTATGCGAATATTGCAAAAATTTAGGTATGAACAGAGTCGAGTATCTTCCATGGTGAAACATGTAATTTAGGTATAAACAGAGTCAAGTCTTTTCCATGATGAAACATGACTTTACGGCCATCCTCAAAAAATCTTGCCTGAAACCTTGATGAACCATCCTCCAAAAATCTTGCCTCAAACTTCGAGCTGATGGTTTGGCAGGTTTAAAGTAATCACCTGTTAAATAACTTTTTATTTTGGGAATATTAAAGTGATAAATTGGAATATTAAAGTAATAACCTGTTAATCCAAAATCTATATAACAAGTAACAAGTTCTTTGTACGTTTTTTTGGAATCCGTAATATAAATTTGTACTAAATCATTTTGTTGTTTAAAATTCAGTTTTGAATGTAAAAATGAATTCAGTATGTTGAAAAAGTATGAGAATACTTAAATTATATAAAAATAATCATTCAAATCTATCGATCTAACAATTTCTTGCCAAAATATCCTATACCAATAAAAACTATACCTAAAATTATAAAAATAATAAAATTTTTGAATGAAAAAAATAAAACACACCAAGAAAAAGCTACCTTTACAGAAAGAAAACCATTTGAGTACCCTATATACAATACCTAATAAATTAAAGGCAACATGACAATATTTTTTTCAGAATTTTAAAATAATAAACCATTTCTAAGAACTTTATTTACAATTTTAAAATTAGCAACATGAGAATATTTTTTAAAATTAGCAACATGACAATATTTTATTCAGAATTTTAAAATAATAAACCATTTCTAAAAAAAATCTTTATTTAGAATTTTAAAATGACAAGTTGAATAAATTGGAATTATGTTAATGTATTTATCTTTCAAAGTTTTCACAACTTGGAATCTTAAAGTGACAGGTTGAGTAGGTCATATAACTATAACTGGTTACTTTACAATTCTAAACAGGATTTTGAAAAATAATAAAGGTTGGGTAGGTTATATTCATACAACTTGTTACTTCACAATTCTAAACAGAAATATTTGAAAAATAATTCTAAATAGGATTTTGAAAAATAATAAAGATTGGGTAGGTCATATTAATATAACTTGTTATTTCAAAATTTTAAATAATATTTTTAAAAATAATAATTTTTTTAAATTTCTAGTTAAATTCTCTTTTTTAGGATATGTAAATTTTTTTAATAAACTCAGGTCTAATTTTAATTTTAATATTATGGATTGGTTTTAACTCTAAACTAAATAAAAATAATAATAATAATAATAATCTATTTTTAAGGTTCCCTCCGCCCAGAAATTTGACTGGTAAAGTCTACGAAGGTATACATACCCTACCCACTTTGGATTTGAACCTGTGACCTCTTAAGAGGAAACACATGTTCTTAACCATTAAGCCCACTCAGGCTGTGATTACAATCTCATTCATTGAAAAAATGTAATTACTTTATATTGATTTTAGAGTACGATCTAAAACTGTTTTTACTTAGCTAAGAGCTGGTTTTTCTTATAACTGCCCAAGAGCTGGTTTTTCTTATAACTTCCCAAGACTCAGAGGTATCTGGCACCAGTGAAAGTGTGCGCCCTATTGACCATCAACAAGTTACTCAGAAGTATCTGGCAATGAAAGTGTATGTCCTATTGACAGATTATTTCAGGTGACAAGGTTTTCCACTGCCAGTAATTGTCAGTAATAATTGTTCCACTGCTGATTGACAACTAAATTACGATAAATTGTGAGACTGAAAATAAAAGTAAACTTTATATACAAGCAACTTCCACGTTACAACACAGAAAATAACTTTGTTACATGATTAGATGGCTACATTGAGAATCCGTGATTTTCCCTTCATTGCGTGGAATCTCTCGGCGAAAATAGTGTGTTGTGTCGGCGACTGAGGCCACGCAGTAAGCTACAGCGTTTCTTACACGCCGGGTTGAATATATCCGACAAGGCGAGTCGTCAAAATCACATGGAAAGTGCTACTGTGTAATATTGGGTGAGAAATCAGAAAGAGTAGAAACCTTTATCTACTGTCTAACCAAAAAAATGTAAGCAGTAAAAGCCATGGAAAGCATTACAGTCGTCAGTAGAGCACAGTGGTTTGGTCAAGTTGTTGCATGAATCGGCCGGTTTTAAAGTTGGAATATTTTGGTGTGTCGGTTGTGATGATGAACTTGGGTCCAAAGCGTCGGCTTCAGTCGCTTTCGTGTGACCTGGACGAGGGGGCCTTCAACATTGAAAATGGTGAACTTATCAGATTTCACAGATATATTGTTTTTTGATGTGAAAATTGATGTAAAGTATTTAAATGAAGCAAGTTTTCTCTCATGTTTCGATACATTTGTCGTCAAACCATTGTACAAAATTCGAATAAAGTCTTCAGTCCTACATATTATAAGATAGCATTGTCCACACATTATTACATTGACAAACGTACTTGACTTTAATTTCACAAAATTGATCAAACAAGATATTGATATTGAGTAGAGGCCGTATTCTAATTGTTATATGTTTTTGCAATTTTATGGGATATTTTAGTTTTGTTTGAAATCGGAAGAGAAATTGTTGCATCTACATATATTTACATATATTTAAGTAGTTAATTATGTATAATCCTATTGTTTATGGAGTTTTTCAATGTGCTTAATCTATTTTCGTAAGGCAAACAAAAACCAAAACAGTTAGACAACTCCCTAGCATAAAGTGGGATAAGGTGTCATTATATTAATGGCTATTTTAGTGGTTTTAATTTTTTATTTAGATAAAAATTCAGTTGAAATTTTTAATTTATTTTAAATTGTCATTTTAACAATTGCAAATTGCCCCCTCGGATGGGGTGACAAGTGGAGAGAGCCAGAGGATAGATGGCATGAGGCAACAATGGGAGTTAATAACCTATGTCACCAACCTCCCATCCATTAGTTCAAAATGGCCCGCACTCAGCGAAGAGTTAAGGTAGTGCGCATGGACAACTTCGCACATTTAATGGCCCCCTGCATGAGCTAGACTGAGTGTACTGTGCTAGGCACCAGGCCTAGGGAAGTGGTTACCTTGGCTTTCATGGCAATCCTCCCTGTCATCTCGGGCTGCACTATGAAGGCAAATGCCTTAGCGAATTCTCACATTTCACTCTGCAATTGCTCTTGCTCCTTGGCTCTCACGGAATTTCTCATTGCAATATTTCCCCACCTATCCCTCCACCCTTCGCCCTCACTCCAACGCAGACCGACCTCCACAATCCCTCCACCATGTCAAGAGAGAGGGGAAAGTCCAGAAGAGGGGCATTGTATTACAGTGCCCTCTCTAAGCGCAACAGACTCACCCCCTCCTAGTTAGCTCTCATTGCAATTCGCACCTCTATCCCCAAGCATAATAGTCAGGGGTCGCCTCAACTTCCCTTGTCACCCCCTCACATACCTCCTTTGATCCTTGGTAGCCGTCGATCGGAGAGAAGGTGCCACCTCCAAAAGAGAGCACTCCTTTGCTCAATTATTCTCTTGCCCACCCCCCCCAAAATCCACCAACAGGATCAGGTGTTTGGCACATGCATCTACATTGTGGAGGAATAAATTCCCCCAAGTAGGCAAGTGGAGGACCATACGACGAGTGTTGACGAGGAAACAGAGGCAGAGACTCCTCTGCTTTCCCCAAACTGACTCTTAGACGATCACCTTCAACTCATTTTCGAAATCGACAAAAGCAGGATGACCAATTGCACATTCAACGTATCCTCGGTGAGAGAATGGATATCATGTTCGATGCTTTGGAGGGTGCTCTAGCATGGAATCAATGTCGTACATGCGGCCAGAAGTTTGTCCCTGCCTACAACATCCATGGCAACCCAAGCTCGCACAGGGAATAACACTTCCAGGTTCTTTTGTTTGCTCTCCTTCTGGTTTTTTCACCTCTCCAAGGATGGGAAGAATATATGCCTCTCGACGCAAGCTAGATGGTCATAGTGACCAGTTTCTGATCATTGTTTTGTTCATACTATTTAGTTTAATTTGTGACGCGTCAAACTCTAAGTTTTTTATAAAAACCACATGTTCTAATTTCCCTTCTATAACAAACAAATGACTAAATGACATTATATAAACATTAGCAGAAATTAATAGAAAGATCTTACTTCATTAAAAAAAAAAAACAAATTTGAATCTATTCAAATGTTTAAAAATACAATTTGAATAATTAAAATTATCATTTTAATAATTCTTTGTCCAATAAATACAAAATAATTTGCATACTCCATAAGAAACTTCAATTACAAATTGCAATCTTTAACCATAATAAACTTCAATTACAAATTGCAATCTTTAACTAATTTCTAGATTTCGAATCTACCCAAATATCATTTAAATTACCATTTAAACCATTTTTCATTCACCAAATTCCAACAAATACAAAACTATTTACATATCTCATATCAAACCCATGAAGTGTTACTCTCATCATGATAGTAATGATAGAATAGGAAAGAGGATCTAAATTCCATTAAGTAAGATATCATTCATTACAAAATTACATGTATGAATAGCATATTATGAGTCCATGCCCATGCGCGACTTTGCCTTTGGCTTTGCTGTCAATTCCTATTCCTATTGACTTGGAATTAATTTGACTGCATTTCATAAGAAATTCTTTATAATTTTAAGGGTTAAAATAAATATTTTAATTTTAAAATGTTTTATAGACTTTATAAAATTTATTATTTTGTTTTTGGTTTCTAAGACATGTGATGTGGTGGATAAAATTATGTTTTTTTTTTCATTGAAATGTGTTTCATTAACTATGCATTTAGCATGTTTGTGAGTATGCAGAGTTAAATACGAGTAAGTTAATTTTGTAGTAAATGAATTTTTTTAGAGTTACAATTTTGATAATAATTTAACAAAATTTTTAAATAATAATAAAGTTTTACTTTAATTCAAGGCTCGTGCATGGTGTAATATTTTTTTTTTTTGGGAGGTTTTGCCTAATTTTGAAGTAGATTATATTGTTAAAAGTTCCAAAATATTCTAGATCGATAGATTAGACAACTCAAGCTAAAATCCCTACAAGTTAAGTCAAATTGACACATTTATCTTGCCTCGCAATAACCTCTTTGTTCTTATAGAGCTTGAGATTTTATTGAGCATGCCTACCACAAGCTTCTTCAATCCTATTGAACTTGAATTTATATTCGCCATTGTAGTTTATGTTAATGGTGATTTCTAGGTTTCCAAAGGGGAATGGTGCCTTTGGCATGAGAAAGAAAGGAAAGGATTTCCCTCACCTTTATTATAGGGATTCGATGTAGTGTTGGGTTTTCTTAGCAAGCAATGTCAAGCTCCAAAGATGGTAACATTACTCAATGTTGTTAGGATATTTAGACACTTGGAATTTAGTTAAGATCAACTTGGTCTAATATATACTTAGGTAAAAGTATGTTTCTT
>JZKD02S1673462.1:901099-914420 GCA_000966675.3 Picea glauca | reverse complement strand
TGTGTTTCATTTGCTTAAATGCATGTCTTATATATAGAATTAAGTATGAGATTGTTATTCCACGTAGTAATGTTGGCCCAACCATAGGGTTGATGGTTGGGAATGTTACAGTTTGTTATCAGAGTGTTACAAAATCAAAGAGCGTTACAGTTTGGTATCAGAGCCAAGGTTTCAACGCTAAGCCTAGATGGGCCAGTTGAGTGGTCTTTAGACCGAGGCTTTGAAGAGAAATTGTGTCTGGAGGACCAATTTCAAACCTTTGAATGCTCCTGAGTGTCAAGGAGTTACTTGAATGTGTTATGAAGATTAGGAGGTGTAGTGGTGTTATGAAACCGTAGCCGGGGTGGCATCTGGCCACAAGGAGAGAGGACTCCACACCAGAAGTGTTGGAGCCTTAGGATCTTTTTAGGAGGGAAGGAGAACCCTCGTGACCGTCAGACCTGGAAAACCTGCGCAGGGTTTAAAAACCCTTTGGAGTTGCACAGGAACATGAAAATCGCTATACATGAAATTCCGAAACGATCTACATCGTAGATCATAAGTGACCGTCGGATCAAGTGGAAGAATAAACCGTAATTTCAGAATTTCGGCAAATGGAAGTTCAAGATGTGGGGATGCACGAACTCCCGATGCCGAAACCCCGAAATGTCGAAAAGATCTGTGCTGTAGATCGGAGAGAAGTCTAACCATTGGATTGCTTTGGAATGGACGTGGACACATGGGTGTGCACCACGTGCCACTAAGTTGATAAGACAAGCAAGAATGGTGGGACCCAATGACGTCGCTGAAGGTGATGTGAACCTTCCTGAACATGCCATGCGCCACCGTGATTAAGGGCGACAACTGTACTGTGGGCTCGAAGAGTAAAGTAAATTGGAATTTCAAAATTTGGGAGTTGGAGTGACAAGGGGTGAGAGTCTCGTGGACCAAGACCCTGAAACCAGAAGTCCCGAAAGTGAGTGTGAAAGCCTCGTGGACCAAAACCCTGAAACCTGAAGTCCCGAAGTCTCAAAATTTGCACAGCCGTCAGAGCTCAGAAAACTTTGTGAAGTCAAAAAGTTTTCTCAGTGAATATTGTGATTTTGTTAAAGGATAGGACCTGACAAACTCCGGTTGACTACACATTGTGTGTGGAAGACATGGGCAGAAGGATGCCAAGGATCTATGCAGCCTTGGATGACAAGCAAGTAGAATTTCAATCGCACATGATTAACAACTGACCAATTATTATTTTAATTGATTCGAGGGCTAAGCATAGTTATGTAGACCCTAGGGTTGTGGAAAGTTTGCATTTATCAAAAAGAAAACATGAAAAGTGTTGGTTAGTGCAGTTGGCTACAGGAACCAAGAGGAAGGTCACTGAGTTGATTAAGTCCTGTTTTGTAGACATGAATGGATTGAGCACGAATGCTGAATTGAATATTCTGCATTTAGGTTCTTGCGACTTCTTAATTGGGATGGACTGGTTGGACCAGCACCATGCCCTTCTGGACTGTCGTAAAAAGTTTACATGCCTAGATGAGGAGGGAAATTGGAAAATGGTCCAAGAAATTCCCAGAGTTGTGGCTATTAGAGAAATCTTAGCCATGCAGCTGAAGATGTGTTACAGGAAAGGCTGTCAATTATTTGCAGCCCGTGTAGAGGAAGCATCCAGAGATGAAGTCTCAAATATTGGAGACCATGAGGTATTCACAGAGTTCAAGGACATATTTCAGGAGGTACCTGGACTACCTCTGAAAAGTGACATCGATTTTTCTATAAATTTGATGCCTGGAGCAGCTCCAATTTCGAAAGCTCCTTATAGAATGAGTACACCAGAGTTGAAAGAGTTGTAATTGTAGCTTGAAGAGCTTCTAAAGAAGGGGTACATTCACCCCAGCGTGTCACCTTGGGGTGCCCCGGTCCTGTTCGTGAAGAAGAAGGATGGGACATTGAGGCTATGTATTGATTTTCGGCAGTTGAACAAGGTAATTGTCAAGAACAAGTATACTCTGTCGAGGATCGATGATCTTTTCGATCAATTGAAGGGTGCAAAAATATTTTCGAAGATAGATCTTAGATCAGGATATCACCAGGTAAGAATAAAGGATGAGGACATCATCAAGACCACCTTTAGAATAAGGTACAATCATTACAAGTTCACAGTGGTGATGTTTGGACTGTCAAACACACCTGTTGTTTTTATGTGCTTGATGAATGGTGTATTCAGGGACTATTTAGACAAGTTTGTCATAGTCTTCCTGGATGACATCTTGGTGTATTCCAAGTCAGAGGAAGAGCATGAAGAACACCTAAGATTGGTACTGCAAGTGTTGAGAGGACACCAACTGTATACCAAATTGAGCAAATGCTCATTTTACCAAAGGCAGATCCATTACTCGGGGCACATTATTTCAGAAGAAGGGATCACCATGGATCCTGAGAAAGTTGAGGCCATCAGAGAATGGTCAGTGCCTAGGAATGTGGTGGAAGTTAGATCCTTTATGGGTCTAGCGGGATATTACAGAAGGTTTATTGCAGGGTTCTCAAAGATAGCTCACCCTATCACCTCCTTGCAAAGGAAGGAGAAAAAGTTTCAGTGGACTGAAGAGTGTGAGAAGAGTTTCCAGTGATTGAAGCAGTTGTTAACCAACGCTCCAATCTTGAGGATTGCAGATCCAAATATGGATTTCATGGTGTGCATAGATGCATGTAAGGAAGGGTTGGGAGGAGTTCTCAGCCATAATGGATTTGTAATCTATTATGAGTCTAGGAAGTTGAAAGAGCATGAAAATAATTATGCCACTCACGATTTGGAGTTGGCATCAATCGTTCAGGCTCTAAGGAAATGGAGACATTACCTCATGCGAAGGATATTTGAATTGAGAACAGGCCACAATGGTCTGAAATATTTGTTTGATCAACCAACTTTAAACGCTAGACAAAGTAGGTGGCTGGAGTTTCTGTGCGTATACAACTTTGATATCAAGCATATCAAGGGAAAGGAAAACAAGGTGGCTGATGCACTTAGGAGAAAAGTGCATGAATTACATGCTACAACCATTAGCATGTATAGGATTGATATCAAAGGTAGAATTTTTGAAGCTACAAATGTTGATTTGCAGTATAGAGACTTAGTAGCAAATCTACAGTAGCGTGAGAGACCACAGATAAAGGAAAGTTGCACCTTGGAAGCTGATGGATTAATCCTGTATAAAGATAGAGTGTATATACCCAATGCCCAGGAATTGAAACTTGCGATTCTAAAAGAAATGCATAACATGACGTATGTTGGACACCCTGGATAGCAGAAGACTGTGGCATCAGTCAAAAGCCATTACTTTTGGCTGGGTATGAAGAGAGAGATCGCTGAATACATCGCTAGATGTATAGAGTGCCATAAAGTTAAGGCTGAGCATAGGCACCCAGCAGGGTTGGTGCAGCATTTTCCCATTCCTAAGTGGAAGTGGAAAGTGGTGACCATGGATTTTATTACAGGATTGCCCAGAATAAACAAGCAACATGATTAGATCATGGTTGTGGTGGACAAGCTTACAAAAGATGCCCATTTTATTCCACTGAAAACCAATCACAAGGCAACAAATGTTGCTGACATCTTCTTAAAAGAAGTGGCATGCTTGCACAGAATTCCTAAAACGATTGTGTCTGATAGGGACTCGATATTCACCTCGAATTTCTGGAAAAGACTATTCAAAGGATTCAGAACGAATCCGAATTTTAGTATAGCATATCATCCCGAGTCTGATGGACAGACAGAGAGGGTGAACTAATTAATAGAAGACATGCTGAGAATGTATGTGATGGACAAACCATCAAGATGGGAAGACTACCTGCATTTGGTAGAATTCGCCTACAATAATGGGTATCATGCATCGTTGAAGATGAGACCATTTGAAGCACTTTATGGAAGAAAGTGAAACACTCCAGTGAGCTAGGATAATCCAGTTGACAGAGCAGTAGTTGGGCCAGAGTTGCTCAAGGAGATGGAGGACCAAATGATAAAAATTAAATAGAATTTGAAAACTGCCCAGGACAGGCAGAAAATTTATGCTGATAAGAACATAACCCACCAAGAATTCAAAGTGGGTGATCATGTTTTCCTGAAAGTGAAAACTAATAGGAGTTCTCTGAAGCTGGGAAGTTGCGCTAAGTTGGCAGCAAGATTTTGTGGGCCATTTGAAATCCTGGAAAGGATTGGGCCAGTTCCATATAAGCTTGCATTACCTGCATCTATGACTGTGCATAATGTGTTTCATGTTTCATTGCTTAAGAAATATATAGCTGATGCTAATCATGTTATTGACTGGAATGTGGTTTAGGTGGAACCAAAAGGTGTCCTTCAAGTGCATCATGTGCGCATCTTGCATAGGAAAAACAAACAGCTCCAGAATCGAGCTATAGGGCTTGTAAAGGTCCAGTGGACCTGGTAAGATCCTGAGGACATGACATGGGAGCATGAAGATGTTATGCGGGAAGAGTACCCACATCTTTTTGAAAATTTTGTAAAGCTTGTAGAGACAGTGTAAGTTGCACTAAGGACAGTGTAGAAATAAGGGGAGGGGGATTGTAATGTCCCCAAGGCCGAGCCCCATTGTAAATCATGTTTATGAAATGAATTGTAATTATGTTTTTTATAGGCTAGTGAGCCAAGTTAATATAAGCTAGTGGGATTATGTGATTGTTAGGCCAGAGAGCCTAAGTGCTGAAGGCCAAGAGCCTGATTTTTTACATGTATCTATGCACATTATTAATAAAAATATAAACACTGCCGCTTGCAGACTGACCATGATGAATGAGTGATGGGGGACTAAGCTTCCACAGAGTGGGCAAGGGATTGGGGGCTTGAAGGTGGGAAAAAGGGACTAAGTGTTGAGCCTAGGGTCTAAGCCTAGGGGATTAAGTCCTTAGGGAATAATATTAAAATATTATTCCAAAAGACATGTGAATATTATGTTTTATCCTAAGTTCTTTTTGGGAAGACAAGAAACTTCCAAATGGAAGGAATAGATGCTGAAGGAATGCATGCAGTTTCATGGGTGACAAGTGTCAACCCAAGCCCATGCAAGTAAAGCAACTTAGATGAGCCGTGGGGGGGGGGCTTCGTCCACCATTTGACCCTTGACTGCCTGAGCGTGAACCCGTCTGACCTTTGGAAGAGCCTCATGCATCTTCTGAACTGAACGTCCCGTCCGACCCCTGCAAGAGACCTTGTGCCATTCTGAAACTGGGGGGAAAAGTCTGTGTGTTGATTTCGGGGATAACCTGTGTTGAATTCTGGAAAAGCCGATGCATCCCCTATCTGAATAGATCAAGCCTGTGTGTGGAGTCTCTATCCCAAAGCCATAACCATGAGACCATCATGTCATTGCTGAGCCTATTTGGAAAGCCAGTTTCTATTTTCCCCTTTGGCTGTTGAGGTCACGCAGTGCTGGACTACGTGTGGCTTGTTGGCTAGTTTGTAAAACACTCTCTCTAGGTGAGAGAGGTGATTGAAGTTGGAAGAACGGGTTTATTTTCCTATGAGAGACTTTCTCCAGGTGAGAGAGTGCGTAGAGGAAGGAGAGAACTCCTGGAAGGAACCCTATAGCTGCCACAAAGCTTGGAGACTTTCGGTCCGGTCTGTTGCTGAAACCCAAGGCAAGGGAGGTTAGTAGCTGAAGGACTATCTAGGTGACAGAGAAGGTGTATACTCTTGGGGTGATATAGGCATGTGGGGAAGGAGAGTCTGTGGCAGTGAGTATGAGTGGTTCCTGGGAGAAAATTCCTTTCTTGTGAATGTGTGTTTTCCCTGTAACCTCAGCCTAGCCTAGGATTCCTTGCCTTGGTGGTGGAGATTAGTCCTAGATCCGGGGTGATGCATTGATGAGATTGATGAATAGTGTGGTATAAGGCTAGGAGGTTCGTGGAAGGCTTGCACCTGGTTGGTGGAATTACCACCATTTCAAAAATAAGTACCAGATGATGTTTTAATTACTTTTCTGCATGTCTGTGTATTTATATTTATCATGTATTCTATTGTGCATATGAATTAATGTTAAAGCCATTGATTATTTATAATAGCAGTAACTATTTTGGTTACTCTGAGTTCAAATGTGTTTCATTTGCTTAAATGCATGTCTTCTATATAGAATTAAGTATGAGATTGTTATTCCACATAGTAATGTTGGCTCGACCATAGGGTTGATGGTTGGGAACATTATAGTTTGGTATCAGAGCGTTACATAATCAAAGAGTGTTACAGTTTGGTATCAGAGCCAAGGTTTCAATGCTGAGCCTAGATGGGATAGTTGAGTGGTCTTTGGACCAAGGATTTGAAGAGAAATTGTGTTTGGAGGACCAATTTCAGACCTTTGAATGCTCCTGAGTGTCAAGGAGTTACTTGACCATGTTTCCAAGCTCAGGAGGTGTAGTAGTGTTATGAAACCACAGACGAGGTGGCATATGGCCACAGGGAGAGAGGACTCCACACCAAAAGTGCTGGAGCCTTAGGATCTGTTTGGGAGGGACGGTGAACCCTCATGATTGTCAAACCTGGAAAACCTGCGCAGGGTTTAAAAATTCTTTAGAGTTGCATAGGAACGCAGAAATCGCGATCTGCGAAATTTTGAAATGATGTACATCGTAGATCATAAGTGACCATCGGATCAAGTGGAAGAATAGACTGTAATTTCAAAATTTCGGCAAACGGAAGTTCGAGATGTGAGGATGCATGAACTCCTAATGCCGAAACCCTAAAACACCGAAAACATTTGCATTGTAGATCAGAGAGAAGTCTAACCATTGGATTGTCTTGGAATGGATGTGGACACATGGGTGTGCACCACATGCCAGAGAGTCGAGAAGACAAGCGAGAATGGTGGGACTCGATGACGTCGCCAAAGGTGACGTGAACCTTCCTGAACGTGTCATGCGCCATCGTGATTAAGGGCGACAGATGTACTGTGGGCTTGTAGAGTAAAGTAAATCAGAATTTTGGAATTCAGGAGTTGGAGTGACAAGGGGTTGAGAGTCTCATGGACCGAGACCCCGAAGCCAGAAGTATTGAAAGTGAGTGTGAAAGCCTTGTGGAACAAAACCCCAAAACCCGAAGTCCCGAAATTTGCACAACCATCAGAGCTCAGAAAACTTTGTGAAGTCAAAACATTTTCTCACTCACGTTGGTTTATGAATATTGTGATTTTGTTAAAGGATAATACCTGACAAACTTCAGTTGACTGCACGTTGTGTTTTCAAAGTTCAATGGCTATCAGGACAACTGAGTATACATATGGAAGAGGTACAGATTGCCTCCGAAATAGAGGACGAAAGGGTAGGAAGGGATGTAACTTGGGAATCGAAGGATCAAACTCTAATGGGCATGGAAAAGAGATGGATAAGGAAGGGCATATGATGAAACTCATTGAAAGATTGCAGAAAGATGCCTAGGCTCGCCGAGCTGATAGCCAAAAGCTCATGAGGGTCAAGGATCAACAGGGTGAATTCAACTTAAAGATGTTGAAGAGCCTAGAACAAATAGAAAGGAAATTGGACAAGGGGAGTGGCTCAAGTAAGACAGAGAGTCGTAGAACCCCTGAGAGGAAAAGAAGATCAAGAAGTGTCAGGACCCCTGAGAGGAGAAGATGATCGAGGAGTGGTAGCAGAGATCATCATCGCTCCCCAAAGCATTCTGGTAAGGAAGCACACAGTAGTTCAAGGCCATCTCCTACCAGAAAGCACAGGAGATCTGGGATGGATGAATTGAAAGGGGAGATGAATAAGATTAAGCCTTCTACATTTGATGGAGAACATAAGAAGGAGGAAGATGACGAAACATGGTTGCTTGGCATGAGGAAATATTTCCAACTGCATAATTATTCCCCTCATGAAGAAGGAAGAATTGTGATGTGTCAATTGAAAGGAAAAGCATCGATGTGTTGGGATCAGTTTGTGCAGGTGCAACACATTAGGGAGAAGATATCACTTGGAAGGAGTTCAAGAGGTATTGCGAGAAGAAATACCTAACCAAAAGATATTATGACAGAAAGATGAAGGAGTTCTTCGAACTCAAGCTGGGCAGCATGACCATCGATGAATACGAATGAAGGTTTTTGGAACTACTGAAGTATGTTCCTTTCATCAAAGATGAGGCTGTCAAGATTTAGAGATATCTGAGTGGAMTKCCACCTTCCATTASTGAMAAAATCTAGTATGATGATCCCAAGACTATGGAAGAAACAATAAGAAGGGAAAAATGCTTGTATGAACAAYAAAGAGAAAGGSCTACTTTTTGGAAGGCTTGGGATGATCAGAAKAAATTCAGGAARGAGTAGAGGCTSAAGRGAAACAAGCCTCCCTTTTTCAAAAATAGCCCTCAGGGATAGCCATCCYTTAGKGAGCCCAGGAAGGCTRAWGTGGATGAACAAATGCCYAKACCACCACYWATGGAGTGTTGGGGYTATAAAGGAAACCATAGGTACCGAGACTACCCCCACGRAAAAGATAAAGCGAGAACCRTCCACAATGTTCAACAAGMTGAAACYGTGGAARACATGGRCAAYAGKATGCCAAGGATCTACACAACCCTTGATGACAAGCAAGCAGAATTTCAATCACACATGATTGAAGTGGAAGGTATGATTAACAACTGACCAGTTATTATTTTAATTGATTCGGGGGCTAGCCATAGTTATGTAGACCCTAGGGTGGTGGAAAGTTTGCATTTATCAAAAATAAAACATGAAAAGTCTTGGTTAGTGCAATTGGCTACAGGAACCAAGAGGAAGGTGACTGAGTTGATTAAGTCCTGTTCTATAGACATGAATGGATTCAACATGAAGGCTGAATTGAATATTTTTCCTATAGGTTCTTACGACTGCTTAATTGGGATGGACTGGTTGGACCAACACCATGCCCTTCTAGACTGTCATAACAAGAGGTTTACATGCCTGGATGAGGAGGGAAATCAGAAAATGGTCCAAGGAATTCCCAGAGTTGTGGATATTAGATAAATCTCAGCCATGCAACTGAAGAAGTGTTACAGGAAATGTTGTCAATTATTTGCAGCCTGTGTGGAGGAAGCATCCAGAGATGAAGTCTCAAATATTGGAGACCATGAGGTACTCACAGAGTCCAAGGATGTATTTCAGGAGGTACCTAGACTACCTTCGAAGAGAGACATCGATTTTTCTATAAATTTGATGCCTGAAGCAGCTCCAGTTTCGAAAGCTCATTATAGAATGAGTACGCCATAGCTGAAAGAGTTGCAATTGTAGCTTGAAGAGCTTCTAAAGAAGGGGTACATTCACCCCAACATCCCACCTTGGGGTGCCTCAGTCCTACTCGTGAAGAAGAAGGATGGGACATTGAGGTTGTGTATTGATTTTTGACAGTTGAACAAGGTAACTGTCAAGAACAAGTATCCTTTGTCAAGGATCGATGATCTTTTCGATTAGTTGAAGGGTGCGAAAATATTTTCAAAGATAGATCTTAGATCAGGATATCACCAGGTAAGAATAAAGGATGAGGACATTAAGAAGACCGCCTTTAGAACAAGGTACGGTCATTACGAGTTCACAGTGGTGTTGTTTGGATTGTCAAATGCACCTATTGTTTTTATGTGCTTGATGAATGGTGTATTTAGGGACTATTTAGACAAGTTTGTCATAGTCTTCCTGGATGACATCTTGGTGTATTCCAAGTCAGAGGAAGAGCATGAACAACACCTAATATTGGTGCTGCAAGTGTTGAGAGGATGCCAATTGTATGCCAAATTGAGAAAATGCTCATTTTACCAAAGGAAGATCCATTACTTGGGGCAAATTATTTCAGAAGAAGGGAACATCGCGGATCCTGAGAAAGTTGAGGCCATCAGAGAATGGTAAATGCCTAGGAATGTGGTGGAAGTTAGATCCTTTATGGGTCTAGCGGGCTATTACAGATGGTTTATCACAGGGTTCTCAAAGATAGCTCACCCTATCACTTCCTTACAGAGGAAGGAGAAAAAGTTTCAGTGGACTGAAGAGTGTGAGAAGAGTTTCCAGCGATTGAAGCAGCTGTTAACCAGTGCTCCAATCTTGAGGATTGCAGATCCAAATATGGATTTCGTGGTGTGCACAGATGTGTGTAAGGAAGGGTTGGGAGGAGTTCACAGCCATAATGGATTTGTAATCTGTTATGAGTCCAGGAAGTTGAAAGAGCATGAAAAGAATTATGCCACTCACGATTTGGAGTTGGCAACAATCGTTCATGCTCTGAGGAAATGGAGACATTACCTCATGTGAAGGAGATTTGAATTGAGAACAGACCACAACGGTCTGAAATATTTGTTTGATCAGCCGACTTTAAATGCTAGACAAAGTAGGTGGCTGGAGTTTCTGTGCAAATACAACTTTGATATCAAGCATATCAAGGGAAAGGAAAACAAGGTGGCTTATGCACTCAGCAGAAAAGTGCATGAATTACATGCTACAACCATTAGCATGTATAGGACTGATATCAAAGGTAGAATTTTGGAAGTTGCAAATGTTGATTTGCAGTATAGAGACTTAGTAGCAAAGCTACAACAATGTGAGAGACCACAGAAAAAGGAAAGTTACACCTTGGAAGCTAATGGATTACTCTTATAGGATTGCCCAGAACAAGCAAGCAACATGATTCGATCATGGTTGTGGTGGACAAACTTAAAAAAGCTGCCCATTTTATTCCACTGAAAACCACTCACAAGGCAACAGATGTTGCTGACATCTTCTTAAAAGAAGTGGCATGCTTGCACAAAATTCCTAAAATGATTGTGTCTGATAGGGACCCGAAATTCACCTCGAATTTCTAGAAAGGACTGTTCAAAGGATTCAGAATGAATCTGAATTTTAGTACAACATATCATCCTGAGTCTGATGGACAGAAAGAGAGGGTGAACAGAGTAATAGAAGACTTGCTGAGAATGTATGTGATGGACAAACCATCAAGATGGGAAGACTACCTGCATTTGGTAGAATTATCCTACAGTAATGGGTATCATGCATCGTTGAAGATGAGCCCATTTGAAGAACTTTTTGGAAGAAAGTGCAACACTCTAGTGAGCTGGGATAATCCAGCTGACAGAGCAGTAGTTGGGCCAGATTTTCTCAAGGAGATGGAGGACCAAATGATAAAAATTAAGCAGAATTTAAAAACTACCTAGGACAGGTAGAAAAGTTATGCTGATAAGAATAGAACCCAACAAGAATTCAAAGTGGGTGATCATGTTTTCCTGAAAGTGAAAACTAATAGGAGTTCCCTGAAGCTGGGAAGTTGCGGCAAGTTGGAAACAAGATTTTGTGGGCCATTTGAAATCCTGGAAAGGATTGGGCTAGTTGCATATAAGCTTTCATTACCTGCATATATGACTGTACATAATGTGTTTCATGTTTCATTGCTTAAGAAATATATAGTTGATGCTAATCATGTTATTGACTGGAATGTGGTTCAGGTGGAACTAGAAGGTGTCCTGCAAGTGCATCCTGTGCGCATATTGGATAGGAAAAACAAACATCTTCAGAATAGAGCTATAGGGCTTGTAAAGGTCCAATGGACCTGGTACGATCCTAAGGACACAACATGGGAGCATGAAGATGTTATGCGGGCAGAGTACCCTCATATTTTTGAAAACTTTGAAAATCTTGCAGAGATAGTGTAAGTTGCACTGAGGACAGTGCGGAAATAAGGGGAGGGGGATTGTAATGTCCCCAAGGCCGAGCCCCATTGTAAATCATGTTTATGAAATGAATTGTAATTATGTTTTTTATAGGCTGGTGAGCCAAGTTAATATAAGCTGGTGGGCTTATGTGATTGTTAGGCCAGAGAACCTAAGTGCTGAAGGCCAAGAGCCTGATTTTGTACATGTATCTATGCACATTATTAATAAAAATAAAAACACCGCCACGTGTAAAATGACCACGATGAATGAGTGTTGGGGGACTAAGCTTCCACAGAGTGGGCAAGGGATTCGGGGATGGAAGGTGGGAAAAATGGACTAAGTGTTGATCTTAGGGGCTTAAGTCCTTAGGGAATAATATTAAAATATCATTCCAAAAGACATGTGAATATTATGTTTTATCCTAAGTTATTTTTGAAAAGACAAGAAACTTCCAAATGGAAGGAACGCATGCTGAAGGAATGCATGCAGTTTCATCGGTGACAAGTGTCAACCCGAGCCCATAAAAATAAAACAACTGAGATGAGACATTGGGGGGGGGGGGTTCCTCCACCATTTTACCCTTGACTACCTGGGTGTGAACCCGTCCGACCTGTTGAAGAGCCCTGTGCTCTTCTGAACCATACATCCCTCCCAACTCTTGCAAGAGACCTCGTGCCATTCTGAAACAGAGGGGCGAAGTCTGCGGGTGGATTTCGGGGATAGCTGGTGTTGAATTCTGGAAAAGTCGATGCGTCATCTGTCTAAGGAGATCGAGCCTATGTATGGAGTCTCTTTCCCAAAGCCATAACCGTGAGACCATCTTTTCATTGTTGAGTCTTTTTGGAAAGCCCGTGTCTATTTTCCCCGTTGGTTGTTGTGGTCATGTCGTGCTGGACTGCGTGTGGGTTGTTGGCCAATTTTTACAACACTCTCTCTAGGTGAGAGAGGTGATTGAAGTTGGAAGAACATGTTTCTTTTCCTGTGAGTGACTCTCTCCAGGCAAGAGAGTGCATAGAGGAAGGAGAGAACTCCTGGAAGAAACCCTATAGCTGCCACAGAGCTCAGAGACTTCCAGTCTGGTCTGTTGCTAAAACGTAAGGCAAGGGAGGTTAGCAGCTGAAGGACTGTCTAGGTGACAAAGAAGGTGTATACTCCTGGGGTGGAATAGGCATGTGGGGAAGGAGAGTCTGTGGCAGTGAGTATGAGTGGTTCCTAGGAGAAAATTCCTTCCTTGTGACTATGTGTTTTCCCTGTAACCTCAGCCTAGCCTAGGATTCCTTGCCTTGGCGATGGAGCTTAGTCCCAGCTCTGGGGTGACCCTGCTGAGCTTTATGAGAAGTGTGGTCTAAGGATGGGAGGTTTGTGGAAGGCCTGCACCTGGTTGGTGGAATTACCACCATTTCAAAGATAAGTACCAGATGATGTTTTGATTACTTTTCTGCATGTCCATGTATTTATATTTATCATGTATCCTGCTGCGCATACGAATTAATGTTAAAACCATTGATTATTTATAATAGCAGTAATTCTTTTGGTTACTTTGAGTTCAAATGTGTTTCATTTGCTTAAATGCATGTCTTATATATAGAATTAAGTATGAGATTGTTATTCTGCGTAGTAATGTTTTCCCGACCATAGGGTTGATGGTCGGGAGTGTTACAGTTTGGT
>JZKD02S1673462.1:873113-892482 GCA_000966675.3 Picea glauca | reverse complement strand
CAGCCAGTTCTAGATCATGGGTCACATAGTTGATTTCATGCTCGTTCAATTTTTGGGATTCATAGCAGATCACACTTCCTTTCTGCATAAGGACTCCTCCGAGCCCTTCCTTACAGGCATCTGTGCACATGAGGAAGTCAACTTCTGGGTTGGCGATTTTCAGGACGGGTGCATGGGTCAGTAGATGTTTCAAGGTTTAAAATCTTTCTTCACATTTCTATTTCCACAAGAATTTTGTACCGTTCTTCTGGAGGGCAGTGATTGGACAACTAATCTTGGAGAATCCTTTTATAAATCTCCTATAGTATCCTGCTAATCCCATAAAGGATCTCATGTCTGAAACATCCTTTGGGGTAGGCCATTTCATGATAAACTTGATTTTGTCAGGGTCTATCGCTACTCCTTCTTCGAAGAGAGCATGGCCTAAGTAATGTATTTGTTTCTGGAAGAATTCACATTTGTTGAATTTGGCATAGAGATGATGTTCTCTTAGCACTTGCAGCACAAGTCTAAGATGCTCTTCATGCTCTTTTCTATTCTTGGAGTAAATTAATATATCGTCAATAAAATCAAGCACAAATTTTTCTAGGAACTTGCTGAATACATTGTTCATCAAGCACATAAAAGTGGCAGGAGCATTGGTCAACCCAAACGGCACTACCATGAACTCATAGTGACCATACCTCATCCAGAAGGAAGTTTTATGGATGTCTTCACCCTTGATTGGGACTTGATGGTATCTCGATCTCAAATCAATCTTTGAGAAAATAGATGCACCCCCCAATTGATCGAACATGTCATCGATGTTGGGCAAGGGGTACTTGTTCTTTATGGTTACCTTATTGAGTTGCCTATAATCTATACACAGTCTAAGGGTACCGTCCTTATTTTTCATGAACAGGACTGGTGCTCCCCATGGATACATGCTGGGCCGAATATAGCCCTTATCCATCATTTCTTTTAATTGTAACTTGAGTTCAACTAACTCAGGTGTGCTCATCCGGTAGAGTGTCCTAGACACTGGCACCAGTCCCGGTGCAAGTTCTATCAAGAAGTCTATGAACCTTTTCGGAGGTAGACCTGGTACCTCTTCCGAAAATACATCTTTGTATTCTCTCAGGATAGGGTGATCATCAGGGCTTGTTTTGTCATCTTCGATTGTTTTCAACACCTATATTGCATATAGGGGACATCCCTTTTGGAAATACTTCCTCATTTGCAGAGCTGATATTTGTCTCACCGAGACAGGTTTTCGGATCCCTTGAAGGGTTATCTTTTTCCCTTCTTTACTTACACATTCTAAGGTTTTATGGTAATAGTCCAATCTGGCTTTATGGGCAGCTAGCCAGTCCATACTAATCAGTAAATCATACGATCCCAGGGGTAATAAGTTAAGGGTTGTTTGGGTGGGAAATCTACCCAACATCAATTGGTAGGCTAGTATAACCTCTACTACCTTTCTTCTAGTGCCAGTGGCTAACTGTACCAACCATGGCTTGGTATGTTTTTGTGGCTGTAGTTGTTACCCATGATTTTGGTCAATCTTGATGGTGTATTGATGATGGTGTACTTAGGCTCCTCATAAGAACTTTCTCCTGAGAAAAGTGACATTCATCTCTTCCCAGAAAACATACTTTTGAAGAGTGTTCCTAGGTTGCTAATATCCTAGGGTGCGAACTTCTCGCACTGTGCTACATAGCTAGGGTGCATACTTGTTCTAAAGCTTGGAAAAATATGAAGTCTCGATGGTTCTAGAAGAGAATCTTCTAGAAGAATGGGTTGGCATTCAAATGGTTATCTTTGTATTGGTTTCTATGATATTGTGGGATCATTCTTATCCAAGTAACCATCTCATCCTCTCTTATATATTGATGGAATTCTCATGGAAAAGGTTAAGCAAGATTCATTGGAGAATTGGTGAAAGAATTGTGTGAAGGAACTAGCCTGAACAGGAGCTTGGAGACTTTAGCAAGTCTATCAAGAGGAATTGGATCTTATTCATACAAGGATCAAGAAAGTGTGTGTGTTGGAGCCAAGAGCCACTGAAAGGAAGCTTGCGACATCAAGGCGATCATGTTGTATCTTCTACTTTCGATTAATATGATATAGTGGCATGTCCTTTTCCCATAAAGTCTTTCTTACTTTATTGTGTAATTCCTTGATCATACATATAAGTTGACAGTTGAATATATTTTGCTATATTCACTTTGGTTGGTTTGTGTTGTCTTGGTCTTGACCTCATGAGAGCACCAGAGCGAAGCGAGAGCAACAAAGACCCTAGGAAGCTATACAAAGGTATGTTACTTGTTCCTCCCTACTAGCTAATTCAATGATCATAACTTAGGGAAAGAGTCATGTCCTGTCCTGTTTTGTTCTAGATCTAGGTGGATCTAGGGAGATCTGTTAGTGTCTGCACCTACTGATTAGTTCAATAACAAAATTGGTGACTCTGCTGGGGAACAACCCGTTATCTTTGTGGTTTTTGGTATTTTTCCTTGGCCATTTTATCTTGCCTTACCTTTCTCCATTCATATCAATCTTTGAGCCTTCAGGATACCCTGATAGACGCTCTGGGTCCAGAGGCCTCTTCAAATGTTTTGTCTTTTTCCAAAAATTTGCTTAGTTTTAGACATTCTTGCACTGCACTCCATAGTGGCCTGTGAGAATATATGAAGTTCGCACTCTGCTTTTAGGTCCAGTGCGAGGTTCTCACACTCTGCTCAAAGCTGGCCTATGAGAATGACCCATTCTCGTACTGTGTAATATTGTTAGCTTGTGAAACCCTCTTTTCAAAATTTTGGCTTTAAGACTTTTGCATGTTCAATTGCCCAGATCAGTATAGGTGTCTGCAAAGAGATTCTTGGACCATTGGTTGATGTTTTCTTGTCTTCATTTTTGTGCACGAATAGTCTTAGGAAATCAATGGCTCTTCCTGTCCATTTTTCTTGACTTTCGTTTCTTGACTTTTCTCTACAAAGATATACTCTCTAATTTTGGAATATGAGTGTGCTTGTTTGGTTAAGAATTGACGATCGGTTGAAAGTTGATTTTCTTTGTCTTTATCATTTGCTCATCATTTGGGAAGATCACTTTTCTTATGCAATTGAAAAGACTAGTTTGGTCTGCTTGTTATTTTTGTTTCCATTGAAAGATTGGCTTGGGTTTTTGTCTATTGCTTGTTCATTAGTTGTTGGTTTTCTTCACTCTCACCATCATGGTGTAGGTCCTTTTTGAAAAGTGAACAACGTTTTTCTTTCAAAAGCATTTTCATCTTCGAAAGTATTGAAAATCAATTTTTGAAATTATTGAAAAAGAAACAATAGAGAATTTTTATTTTTGCGTGATTCGTTGCAATTGAATTTTAAAGGAAATTGTGTATTGTAGTTCAAGGCTGATCCGGAAAAATTCTCTTTCCCTCCCGTACATAGGATTCATTGAACGAAAATTGATATATTTCATTCTCATCCATGCTTCGTTGGGTCAGCGTCTCATACAACATCAGTTTCATCTTCGCTTCCTTTGAGTAACAACAACTCTTAATAACACTGTACAATTGTAAAAATTAACTAGTAACTCTTTTCTAGGGCTCTATTACACCAACATTTAGCTAGGCTAGCGCTTTGGAATAGGAAGAGAGATACACTCTCCAAATCACAAAACACACAATAGCATATTGTGTTAAGGAGTATCAAATTCCATTTACAACATCTTGTCCTGGGAAGCCCTTCTCACACAAGGGTCAAACATGAGGTCGCATTGATATTGACAGAGTTACTCACCCTGCTTTGTTGATATCGGTGTAGAGATTGCACATATTACGGGGGTCACTTGGAGGTATACCCACAATGATGAGTGGAAGCCTTTTGAGTTGATTTCGGGCTAGATACCCTACCCTTGCGTGTGGATCAGACTGTCGACTGTCTCCCTAGGATTTATTGTTGTCGGTGATAACCTTAGCGGCCTATCTTTCTAGGGTCTTACACAAGGTGACTGTGAAAGGGAAAGTTTTCACGGTACCTGGAATCGACGTTGGCCAAACTCACTCGGGCTCCTTGGAGGGTATACCCACGATTATGTGTGGGAGCTTGCACCAGGGTGTAAGTTCGTTAAGCAGGTCGTCAGTGTAACTTTTCCACCCTAGCCCAGCCCCTTCTTGTCTCGTTGTTGTGACGTTGGATTTTATCACCAACTAGTAACTTCAGAATTAGAAGGTCTTGTTTGCTTGGTATTGTTTCCTAGATTTTGTTTACTAACGCATGTTGTTTGTTTACCAAATTTGACCATACGATTTTCTTTGTAAGTTTGTCACTCGTTCATAATATCTCCTCCACATCGTTCATGCAGAATGCAGGGTTTATCTCCAGAGCATCTAGAAGGTTCTCAACCCCTGCCTACAAACTCACCTAAGGGCTCTCCTTAGCAGAGTGAAGTCCAAGACATCACCATGCCACAAGTGGAATGAACTGACTCTCTAGAACATTTTTGAATTACCACACTCGAGAGGACTTTCGACTTCACCCTGATTCTGAGTGACCATTTATGCGACTGAATTCTTCCAGAGACTTAGTTTTTATGTCTTCTGGATCACCAGTTGGACCCTTTCCAGGCATAGAAGGCCAAGATCCTTTTTGGTCTACCGACATTTTTAGATGGGACCTTTTTGGTACAGGATCAGGCATTGAAACCATCATCTCACCTGTGATTTTCAAAATCTCTAGCCCAGAGACAATATCGTTTACTACCGCCTATTAATTTTCTGGTACAAACGCCCCGCGATTTGACCACATCTTGACCATCCCTATCGAAATGGCCCATCACACAGATACTACGAGTGTTCACATCGGGATTACTGCGATTATCCAAGCCCCCATTGGCACACCACTCACGCCCAATATCACCCCCACACTACAACCCAGATACCGAGCGTTGAATGATTCCATTTCAACTCCTCCGCAAACTCCATCCATCTGTCCTGGTGGTCCCTCTTCTTCTGGGAACTCTCTTCCCGGTTTTATATCGACACTCCCTCAATTTCCTTTTGGAGGACCTTTCTCGTCCTCCAATGGCAGTCTTAATCCTAGTGGCACTATTTCGTCATTCACACCAAATTACCATATTCCCGTCGGTGGACAATTTCACCAAGGTGGTATGACTCAACCCCCTCTCAGTGGGCAAATTCCTATTGGAACACAAATACCAATTGGAACACAACCCCCAATTGGAACACTCCCCCCAATTAGAACACCACCTTTTATAGGAGGACCGACCCCACCTTATGGACAAAACATACCTCTGTCCTTGGCCTAGTATTGGAATCATTTGATACAACATCCTCCTCAATCGATTGGGGGCCAACAGTTTCCAACTACATCTGTTATACTCCCTAATATAGGCCAACCATATCCGAGTACGCCCAATCCTATTTGGGGTTCGAATGCTCAAACTTACATCCCTGTTCAAGGATACAATCCCATGAGCTACTATCCTCTCCAACCACCACCGAATCTGCCTGGGTCTTCACATTATATGCAGACTGCTTATGGTCCTACTGTTTTTTCGACGGGGCTTCCTCCCCAAAGCCACCAGTACCCGTAGGTGAATCGACAGTTACCCTTCTTGGCCACTTTGGATCTTCCAGATTTTTCAAGGATTTTAAATGATCCAATACGTCACTCTCCCCGATGGCCTGCTATACCAGCCAAGCTACCATCGGACATCCCTCAATTCGATGGAAAAGTGGGAGAGGACCCAAACAATCACGTCATGAATTTTCACCTTTGGTGTTCATCCATCTCATTGATGGATGACTCTATTCGTTTACGTCTTTTTCAACGAACCCTAACAGGTTCTGCTACGAAGTGGTATATCGAATTAAAATGAGGTTTCTTCACTGACTTCAACACCCTAGCTATGGATTTTTTCACTCACTACCAGTTATTGATCCGTTATGAAATGGGGACTGAGACTTTTGTTATCGGACTAATCGGTAGGTGCGGAAACTAATAGATCTCCCTAGATCCACCTGGATCTAGAACAAAACAGAATAGGACATGACTCTTTCCCTAAGTTATGACCATTGAATTAGCTAGTAGGGATGAACAAGTAACATACCTTTGTCTAGCTTCCTAGGGTCTCTGTTGCTCCCACTTTTCTCTGGTGCTCTCATGAGGTCAAGACCAAGACAACACAAACCAACCAAAGTGAAGATAGCAAAATATATTCAACTGTCAACTTATGTGTATGATCAAGGAATTACACAATAAAGTAAGAATGACTTTATGGGAAAAGGACATGCCACTATATCATATTAATCGAAAGTAGAAGATACAACCTAATCGCCTTGATGTCAAAAGATTCATTTCGATGGCTCTTGGCTCCAACACACACACTTTCTCAATCCTTGTATGAAGAATATCCAATTCCTCTTGATAGACTTGCTAGAGTCTCCAAGCTTCTGTTCAGGCTAGGTCCTTCACACAATTCTTTCACCAATTCTCCAATGAATCTTTCTTAACATTTTCCATGAGAATTCCATCAATATATAAGAGAGGATGAGATGGTTACTTGGATAAGAATGATCCCACAATATCATGGAAACCAGTACAAAGATAACCATTCGAATGCCAACCCATTCTTCTAGAAGATTTCCTTCTAGAACCATCAAGACTTCATCTTTTTCCAAGCTTTAGAACAAGTTCACACCCTAGCTATGTAACACAGTGTGAGAAATTTTCACCCTAGCTGAAGGTAGCCTGCGAGAATGGGTCATTCTCGCACCCTAGGATATTAGCAACCTACGAACTCTCTTCAAAAGTATGTTTTCTGGGAAGAGATGAATGTCAGTTTTCTCAGGAGAAAGTTCTTATGAGGAGATTGAGTACACCATCATCAATACACCATCAAGATTGACCAAAATCATGTGTAACAGAATTCCCCCCAAAGTATGAGGCCAGAATCAGTGATAGCCGAAATACTTTGTAAACTGCATGTGTGTGTCGGAAACCAGGAGCACACCTAATCGAAAACCTGCGAAAAACCAAGCATCTGCAGAATATCATATATATTAATTCTGAGGTAGGAATTCCCATACTTAGATCACAGACGGATGACATTATAGACATAGGTCATGGCCACCAATCATACACTATGGATCCATGTCGTCAAAATATAGCATAGCCACCAGGATTACACTGTGGATCTATGCGAGAAAATTCAAATTAAGACGACATAGCCACGAGACATACAAAGTGGATTTATGTGTCACAAATTATACATATTCCATCGCAACCTAGACAAAGAGATGTTATCCAGGCTCTTCAATCTCGTCACCCAAAAGTACGAATCTAACCATGTTATTACATGTGTTGAAGTCGAACATGGCAGAAACCACTTGATTACCGGTCATTGATGAAACCGTTAACAAGTGCGAGGGAAATCACCATTAATGTCAATGACTCCCAAGGTACTCTAGTACAATCCATCGAGTGTGAATGAATGAGTTGAGGTTGAACATCCAACGGAATCTTTCGATCAGGGGTCAATAATGTAAACCCACTGTCAAAAGTGAGGAAACCTACCATTGAGGCATGTAGGTTCCAAGGTACCGAATTTTTTTTAAGTCTTGATTCCGGATAATGAGCTGAAGTCGATGGAACAAAACTCGTCACAGGAGGGCCTTAATGTATCCCCCATCAATGAAACGAAATGAGTAATAGATTTTGAAGGTGAAACAGAGTATGATGTAAGTTAGACTGGACACAGGGAAGGCCGACACAGAGAGAATGGACAACTACAGATGGCCGACTCAATAGAGGTTTCAAATGAACTTCTCTTGAACATATGAATGACATGACCAATGATTTGGTAGCATTGACTCAGAGACAAATGGATTTCCCAAACCGGATTCAAATAATGAATAGGAGGTGTCATGTTCAAGAGCAACACTTACTGCCAATCAATATGAAGATAAGAACATATCCCTTTCCCAAATTCCCCCCCACCATTTCTGGTGAGTACCTCTTTATTTTTACGCAAGCTTGAGGAGGATAACATATGCTTGTTGATATAAACTTATCCTTTGGAGTATGTTTAACGAACCCTAGGAAGGAGTGGTTTGGTCCCATTACGGGTCCATCGATGTTTGTTTAATGAGTCCAAAGATAGAAAACTCGAAGGTTTTTCATGATTATAGAGTCTGAAAAAACACTTAAAAGAGAATTCTCTCAGTTCCTTTTTCGTAAAATAGTCCGATGAGACCGAAAAAGAGATAAATTATCGCCCACTAGATGATTTCTTCAAATACTTTATTGAGCGTGAAAATAACAAGGTCACTCGATTATGTTTTCATGTTTAGAGAGTCTGAAAAGATCTTAAAGAGGACTCCAGGGGGGTTCCTTTTTCGTATAACCTTGTTGAGCCCGAAAAAGTGATAAAAGTATGCTCGATCGTGTTCTCATGTATTTTCGAGCATGAGAACAGACAAATACCAAGCCCGAGGTTTTATACAAAAACCATAAAAAACAATCAAAACATGCGATGAAGAAGAAAAAATATGTCCGCATCCCTGTACATGAACATCGAAGTCGTTACGCTTGCAAAAGTTGTACTCAAAAGGGCATTAGGGATTAGGTTTAATAAATAAATAATTATAAAAATTCAATAACATGGTAAAAKTAAATATAAAGAAGTAAAAACTCTTTTTACCATATCATTTTAACTTTACCACTATTTGAGCCCAAAAACCCCTCTTTTACCCTTGAAATTTGGCGTCAGATTGCGGGAGTTACGAGCATCCATTTGACAAACTGTTAGCGGAAGTGAGGTAGGCTCTTTGTCCTCTACTTTTTCATGGTTTAATTTTTCATTTTCATTGGCAAAAACTATCATTTTGAGTTTGTTTTGAGGGTTAATATTGCGCTCAACCATTCTCGTAGGTGATCCCAAAGGCGCCTGCAAGAACCTTGCATTGTGCCTAAAGGGCACCTGGGAGAACCGCAAAGTGTAAATTTTTTTTTAAAAGTTGCTCAATGAAAAGATACCAAATTGTGAATAGAGTTATTAATCTTCTTCGTGTGCTTCTTATGCAGGTATTTTTCCATCACCATGGTTCTAAAATGGCATGAAAGGGAGCACGAAGAAGATAATTCCATTGCCGAAAATCATCCACCCACCATTACTGCTTTGCAAAACTGTGGTCTTCTGAAGTACTTTCATATCCTGGGCATGAGGGCCCAAGTCAGGTTATTGGAGTACCTTATGCATATGTGGGATCCCAATCAACAAGTATTACATGTAGGGGTCCACACATTGTCCTTAGATATCAAGGACATTTACTTCTTGACAGGACTATCATGATGTGGGTACCACGTGAACCTGATTGGCAGTAGAGGTGGTGGATTGCCTATGAGTGAGTACTTCCACTTACACTATGTTCCAGAGGCAGAGAGGAGCAAAGGGAAAGTAGCTATTTGGGGAGTGCAGGATCTGAGCCTCCGCACTATTTTGTTTATTATTTCTCATATGGCTGGGATCTCCTCTCCTCACATGGCTCTTCAGAGCTACTTTCAGTATGCCATAGAGTGTACTGAGCCTCGAGTTTTTAACTAGGCAGATGCAGTGCTTCGTAGCATGAAGAGGCAGTTGACCAAATGCAAGCGAGGTAACTTGAAGCAATTTGAGTACGGGTCTTTGTTGGTGTCCTTTCTTGAGAGGGTTTTTTTACTGAGGCTGTAGGTTGAGTGGGATTTACCAGCCCCAACAGATCCAAGAATGCTGAGATGGTGTCAGCTCATGGCCCGACACGTAGCGGGACCAATTATCAAATATGATGATAACTTCTTCGACTGATTGCAACCACCGATGCTGATGGTCGATGATTATGCTTATGCCGGGTTGGATTTCCGAGGAGAGATGAACTTGGTCCTACCCAAGGGTGCTCAGTGGGGGGAACTTGGTAAGAAGTATACATTTTTTCTTTTTAAATGTTTTTATGAATTTTATCATATGCAAATGTTTTTTATATGTTTGTCCAAAGACTAAATACAAAATTCGTTTTTGATGACACAGATGTAGGACCTTACTGACCTCCTGGTACTTCTCCTATTCAATGGTGAGGAGAGGTGGTGCCAGTGCCATGATGGGATGCCGAGGATTATGAAGCGATGGAACAAAACCTAGAGGGTTTGACAGCGGATATTCTAGACATGCCTCTTAGAGAGGTTCCACGATGTTATCAACATCATACAGTAGGAGTATCAGAGTCCATTGGCTGACTGCTTCGTAGGTTTGCCCGGGAAGTCGTGTGTTACCATGAACATCATCCATGACATCAATTTGTAGAAGCTATGAGCTTCATATTTTGACATTTTGGTCCTCGGACAGAACTTTTTGTAAAAACTCTTTTGATCGTTATATATACATACGGCTTCTACCAGTTTATCTTGTGTTGTGTGAAAATTGATGTGATTGATTTATAAATGATCCAAATGTCTTCTAATACATAGTTAGACAATGCATCAGTTAATTTATTTAGACATCTAGGAATATGTTGATATTCAATATAATCAAAATAATGTTCCAAGAGGCGGATTTGCAAATACACCCATAACAAAGTAGGACTTCGAATAGTATAGACATTACTTAACTGTAGTACTACAAGCTGTGAATCAAGTCGCACAACCAAATGAGGGATTCTGAGCGAGATAACATCAATCAAAAATTTGATAACGACGCTATATTCTGCAATATTGTTGGTCGCACGGCCGAGACACACACCTCGTAAGGAGACAAGTTCGTTTGTAGGGGCGTAAATTGCTCATGCAACGGAAGAAAGGTTCTAAGTACTACGGCTAGCACCATCAGCGAAGCCAATGTAGGGTAGTGAAAACTTTGACATATGGAAATCAAACACAATGTCACATAAGGGAAGAGACCAGATAACAACAAACACAAGCTACAGTAACACACAAGAAGTATGATACAATAAAAATACAAGTACTCATGCATAGGTGATTTTATGCATAGTACTTCTTCAAGTACAACCCATTCCTGGGTTCACTCAAAGGGATACCATCGTAATCTACTAACTCATAAGCCCCTTTTTCTAAAACTCGTTGAATGATATAAGGACTTTGCCACATGGCTTCAAATTTTCCAGCTCCTAGCATATATCGATCTTGTTCATAGAGTAGAATGAGATCTCCTTCAGAGAAAATGTGAGGCTTGACATGTTTGTCATATTGGGCCTTGACACATTTTTTCTGAGCTTCTATGACTAGGGTAGCATCACGTCAAGTTTTGTCTAATCGCATAAGATACCATAGTCGTTATTCCTCAGCATAAGTGTTTGGTAGGAGTTCAACAACTAGTTTTAAAGAGGGTATCTCACATTCAATTGGGAGAATGTCTTCCAAACCATAGACTAACCGGAAAGGTGTAAACCCAATAGCGGACTTGACGGATGTCCGGTAAGCCCACAATGTTGAAAACAACATTGTGTGCCAACTTGTTTTGTGAATCCCTATCATTCGTTGGAGCATAGTTATGAGAACTTTGTTAATTGGTTCGACTTGGCCGTTGGCTTGTGGGTAATAGAGCATTGAGTTTTCATTGCGAAGACCCAAATTTTCAGTAAGTTCGGACATCATGAAGTTTCTAAAGTGGCTACCGTGATTAGTGACGATAGCCCGAGGAACACCAAAATGAGCTATGATGTGATTAAAAATGAATAATGCTGCGGTCTTTCCAGTGTTATCAAATGTTGGCATTGCCTAGGCCCATTTCATAAAGTAATCTATGGCTACAATAATGTATCCATGCCCCTCGACCGAGTGAGGGTGACATGTCATGAAATCGATGCCCCATTTTGCAAAGGGACCAACGGAGACCACAGAGTGAAGAGGAGTGGGATGTGACTGTATCTTGTTATTATAGGTCTAGCAATCATGGAATTTTTGAACGACGATTATGCAGTCATTAAATAAAGAAGGTCAAAAATACCCTTCTCGTAAGATCTTCTGGGCAGTAGCATACCCAGACATATGACCACCACTTGCTCCAGAATGGCAATCATTCAGAGCTTTCTCAGCTTCATCGAACATGAGGCAGCGTCGAAAAAGAGAGTCAATCCCACTACGATAAAGAGTATCCTTGAGGATAATATATTGATGGGTTTGGTAGCGTATTCGACGTCGGTCATTACTAGACAAAGTTGGTTGGAAATTCTGGGTTTGGAGGTATATGATGATATCACCATACCAAAGATCTTCAGTACTGATGAGGAAAAGGGATTCATCGGGTAATGAATCAGCTGCTACATTTTCCGTTTTAGAATAGGGAAAGTCGCATATCAACTCAGCAAACACTAAGGACTTCTTGGACTTGGCGCATTCGAATTCCAAGTCAAACTCCTGGAGTATCACAATCCATTTGGAGTATTTTCCCCCTAGCAATTGACGTGTGAGAATGTGTTGCATAGGGTTGCAGTTAGAAATCACTGTATTCTTGCACGAGAGGATATAGTGTTGGAAGCATTGGATGGATTGGACGGCAGCCAAGGCCAGTTTTTCGACATGTAAATACTTGATTTCGGTAGGCATTAGAATTCGACTCAAGTAGTAGATAACATGTTCGTCGTTACCAATGGTGTAATCCAAGGTAGCAAGGTAGAGGAAATAATTGCGACTGTAATTGGGGGGAAAGAGAAGCGGAGCATGTGTTAGGGACAATTTCAAAGATTCGAAAGAATTGTTGGCGATGGTATCCCATACGAAGTCAGACCCCTTTTTTAGGAGCCGCGTAAATCCATGAGTTATCTCGGCATAATTTGGAATAAAATGATGAAGAAAATTTTCTTTCCCCTGCAAACTTTGTAACTGGCGAAGTGTAGAAGGAGGAGGGAGATTAAGGATTGCCTCAACCTTTAAAGGATCCACCCTGATCCCTTGACATGAAATAATAAAGCCTAGAAGTCGGCCGGATTCCACGCAGAAAACACACTTATGAGGATTCAAATGGATACGGTAAAATCGACAGCGGACGAAAATGGGTTGGAGGTGGGTTGGATGATTGACTCGATGCATTGAGTGAGCGGGTAAATCGTCCAGATATGGTTGAATGATGTGCTTGATATCATGGAAAGCATAAGACATAGCTCGTTGAAAAGTTGTGCCAACGTTCTTGAGACCGAAAGGGAGTTTCCGATAGGCAAAAGTACCCCAAGGAAAAATAAAAGCAGTCTTATGTTGATCCTTGGGAATAATGTTGATTTGATTATACCCAAAGAAACCATCCATCAGAGAGAAGATTTCACTTCCAACACAATCGTCGATAATCTGATCGACGAAAGGAGTAGGAAAGTTGTCTTTGGGACAAGCTTTGTTGATATCTCTATAATCAATGCATACACGAATTGTGCCTTGTTTCTTGTCGATCGAGACAAGATTGGAAACCCAGGCAGTGAGAGCCACTGGGTAAATAAAGCTGGATTTCAGTAGTTTCTCGACTTCGAGCTTAATAGCAACCTCTTTACGTGGGTGAACGGGATGAAGGCGTTGCCGGACGGGTTTAGCGTCGGGGTATGTATTGATCTCATGTATCACAATCTCAGGGTCAATACCCGACATTTCTTCGTAGCTCCAAGCGAAGATGTCACGAAACTCTTTGAAAAGGGACATGTAGGTGACAATTTTGTCATGGGAACATGAAACTTCGATATGGACATTTTCGACAATTCCAGACTAGATGGATATGTCGAGGGGAATAGTGGGCAAGATATTGCTTAAGTTCCCTTCAGAAAACACATCATGTGTGGATTTGGGAATGGTTGAGATGATGACAATGGTCGACAGGGTCTAGATCCATTGGTAGTTCTCAATGGTATGTTTCTCTATAAAGAGGATGGAACGATGATGTCCATCGTCCCAAGGGGTGTCTTCCATGACATACATGATCATTTCATATGTAGAAAAAATGACATGGAAGGGATCTGGAGATAACTCACCAAGATAGGGGGTAGATGGGGTTGTCGATTGAATAGCCTGATAGGTGGATTCAACCGAACTTAATGGCATTTCGTTGCCATAATGAAGATGATCTCCAGGGTCAGGTACTATCCATGTGTCGTGAGACACAGGAATTTCGTGAATCGAGGTGGAGATCATGTTAATGGAAGCAACATATGAGCGTGGAACATTGGGCAGTGGAATGGGGAAAGTACCCATTAACGAAGAATATTTGAGAAGGCCTACACCAATGTTCTCATAACCCGGTGGGGTTTTAGCGATGACCGGTACATTGCCAGTACAGGTGTCGGAGTTAAAGAAGGCTAATTGGTCGACGGTGACTACCTTCCCTTGATGTGGGAAACGTACCACATGAAAAAGGGTCGACACAACTACGGGCATAGAATCATTCTAGCTGCGGCCAAGCAGAATATTGTAATCAAGAGGAGCAACAAAGACTTCCACTTTGACTTGGACCATTTTGCCTTCTAACGTGATGGGAAACGAAGGAAGGACACCGTAGGTCTTAAAACCGGAGCCATTGAAGGCTTTGAGAGTATTCTGGGATTCGTTCAAAGAGGGAGAGCCAATGGCTTTCCAGCAAGTAAGAGACATGACACATGTCGAGGCACCCTCATCGATAATGGTTCGGAAAATGTTTTTGTCAGAGACAATCACTTGGATATGGAACACTAGTTGAGGGGGTAACCTTGGAATGTGATCTTCCAAGTCAAAAATTATTAAATTTTTATTCGTCCGATCGATTCCACCGATAGATTTCAACAGTGCCTTTCGTTGTGTGGGACAACTTTGAAGGAATTCGAGGGATGACATCGCAGAAGGTCCTTGGGCCAGATATTCAACAATGCTGCAGTTCTGGGCAGCACGAGCATGAGGATTGAAAGCTGATTTCAGAACAACGCCCTTTGGGGGGCGTCGAAGAACTGTGTTGAGGCTCGTTTGTTCAAGATGAAGAGGACCGTTGGTAGGTGGAGTTGCGGGAGAGGGTTGTACCAAGGAAGGAGGTAGGTCATCAACCTTCTCTTTAGAGGGAGAATAATCTTTGGCTTGAGTGGTGAGTGCAATGTCATTCTGCTTTGAATCACCAGTACACATCAATACATAGGATGTAGTAGAAGATGAGGGTTGGTCATGAATGACCAATTGAGCCTGTTGTTGAGATGGGAAGTGTTGGGACAAAACGGCCGGAGCGGGTGGTTTTGGAGCTCCTTGAAGGAACTTAGTGACCTCGGCGCATCATGGAAAATCCTTCGTGTAGTGATCATCTCTCAAACAAAACAAAACATTTCTTCAGAAAATGCCGATTTACTGGGCTGTTAAAAACCTCCTCAACCTCCAAATCCTGCAACCTGTATGTTTTATTTGAGAAAACCTCAGATATTTTGAAGGGCCCGATCCATAGGGCGTCAAACTTGTTGTGTTTTCCCTTATCCTGTTTGGGTGCATCCCACTTAAGCACCAAATCCCCGATTTCAAACTCCTTCTTCCTGACTTTCCTATCAAAGGCCTATTTAACCTTCTGCTAATGACTATGAGTTGTGTCCATCACTCATTCCCTGATCTATTGTACTTCCACCATCTGATGAATCCTTCTGACTATATGATTTGACTCTCCTTCATAATCTTGAAAGAACTTCGATACAGGTAAGGCGACCTGAGTGGGAAAAATCGCCTCTATTCTGTAGACTAGCTGAAAAGGCGATGTGCCCATGGACTTCTTCATTGTCACTCGATCGACCCATAAGGTGAATTTGAGCTTTGAATTCCAGGCCCTCTTATTGTCTTCCAATAATCTTTTAATGAGCTTGATTAGGATTTTATTGGAAGATTTTGCTAGTCCATTTCCTTGAGGATAATAGGGGGTGGAGTGAATTACTGAGATCTCGAACTACTCACAGAACTTAATCAGAGGCTCAGATTTGAACGAAGCAGCATTATCAGTGAGAATCCTGCCGGGACAACCAAATCTGGCTATGATATCCTCAAGGAAGCTGATAATTACTTTGTGTGATGCACTTCTGGTGGGGGCAACTTCTATCCACTTGGTGAAATAGTCTGTTGCAATCAGGATCCATCTGTGTTGGCCACTTGAGGGAGGATGTATTTCCTCGATGAAGTCCAACCCCCATTGTTGAAAAGGTGTTGAAGACATTATAAGATTCAGTGGCAATTTTCTAAGCTGCTTCTTTCCTGAGAACTTTTGGCATTTGATGTAGGCTCTGATTTCTCTGTAGACATCAACAAATAAAGTGGGTCAGTAATACCGATCCCTAAGGATTTTGTGAGCTGTGGTCTTCTAGAAATGATTCCCCCCACAAAGGAAACTATGGAAATCAAACATAACTTTCTGGGCTTCTTGTGGATTCAGGCACTTTAAAAATACCCGTAGAGGGTCTTTCTAGTACAAGGCTTGGTCAATGAGGCAATATATGACTTCCTTGAGCTTCAAATCTCTCACCTTACTCTTTCCCATTCCATTAGGAGGCTTCAACTCTTGTAGAAAATACAAAATATCTCTATACTAGATGCATTATGCTAGCAATAAGTCACCCCAAGAACCTTTGTTGGACGACTCAGCTAGCTGATTTTCTGAACAAGCATTGATGAAGCTAATTCCCAAGGATTTGCAATTGGATTCAACTAGCAGCTTGGATAAACCCTACCCCTTTATCAACTTGGTGGGTTTAATCTCCAGATCAAACTCCAAGATCTTGGCAATCCATTTACCTCTTTTCCCATCTATGTCAGGCTGTATAAGGATGTCCTTCACAGAGGATGAAGGAACATATGTAGTCACTTTTGAGTGCAATACATAGACTCTGAAAGATTTGAGAGATTTCACCAAGGCATAGGCCTGCTTCTATGTGGCCTCGTACCAAAATTATGCATCTCTCAATGCCTTTCTAAAGAACGAAATGGTTTGTTCTCATCCTTCCTCATTTTCCTGCAATAAGACCACTGCTACTATATCAAAAGAGGAAAAATAAAAAATCAATAAGTCTTTGGAATAAATGGGACTGATCAGCACAAGTGCCTCAGTCAATGCCTTCTTTATTTGGATAAAAGATTCCCTGGGTTCAACAGTCCATTTTACTTCTTTTCCTTTCCTGAGCATGGCTGTGATGTGTTTCACCATCTCAGTGAAATTTGAGACGAACCTCCTCAGAAAGTTAATCTTCCCTAAAAAATCCTGAACTTCCTTTCTATATCGAGGAAGTGACAGAGTCTGAATTGCCTCTACCCTACTGGGATCAATCCTCACTCCTTCTGTTGATACTATATGACCTAACAATCTTCCCTCCTTCATAGAAAACAAAGATTTTGGGGGGTTTAAGGATAGGCCAAACCTCTGACACTTCAAGAACACTTTTCTTAGGTGACAACAATGCTCTTTGTCAGACCTGGAGAAGACTGTGATGTCATCCAGATAGATCAACACAAACTGATCTTTTTTCTCGATGAAGGCTATATCCATGGCCCGCTGAAATGTTGCTCTTGCATTCATCAATCCAAAGGGCATTTTGGCATACATGAATGTTCCCCAAGGAGTGGTGAAGGCTGTTTTTTCTCTGTCCTCGAGCATGAATGATATCTAGTTATAACCAGAAAAACCATCGGTCATGGATATCCTAGAGGCACCAGTTACCCTCTGCAATATGTGTTCCATGTTGGGTAGGGGATAATTGTCTTTCTTTGAGCTCCTATTCAGGTTCCTGAAATCAACACAGAGCCTTATTTCTCCACTTTTCTTTCTTACCGGGACCAAATTGGCCACCCATTCGAAATATCTCAAGGGGATAATGATTTGGGCATATAACAACTTCTTCACTTCTCTTTCCATGACAGGCAGCTGTTAGGACCTCACAATGTACTTTTTTGCCTATACTTTTTTCCAATATTATACTCTTGATCACCCATATTTAGACTCATACTATCACTTTATCTGAACATCCCAAAGGTATACAACGTCCCTTCTCATTACTATACGTTTAATCTGTTTTGCATAATATTTTACATCACTCTCGTAATTGACCATTGATTAGAAATGCATAAGTGTTCAAAACTGCAGATTAGCATTTGAGGCCTGTTGTTGAAACACATAACTATCCAAGGTCGTTGTTGCTGAAACACAGAACTGATGTTGAAACACAGAGCCTCTATACAGTTCGAGGTCGCAGATGTTGAAACACGGAGCTGCCATATAGTCCGAGGTCGCAGATGCTGAAACACAGAGCTGTTACACAGTCCAGAGATGTAGATGCTAAAACACAAAGGAAACCACCAGGACCGATGATGTTGAAACACAAAGGAAGTCGTTACAGTCAGCGGTCAACTAAGCTCTAATCGTCACTCCTACACAAGAAAGTCGACACAGTTAGAGTGCAATTCATGTGGCTGAAACAACCCGCAAATTGCGATGCTGAAACAACATCAGCAACAACGAGAAGAAGCTGTTACACCAACTGTAACAACAATACCTCATTCAGCTCCTGTAATAGTATTCTGTTGCGTGAAACTAGGACATCCTATGTTGGTTTAGAAAGTAGATCCGACTAAAGATAGAACTCAGATACACATTGTAAATTATTGTATCGAAGGGATTTCCTCTTTAAATAAGAGGAAATCATCATTCGAAAGGGGAAGTTTTTATGTATTGAAGAAGCTCGAGAGAAGAGGGATGAATTCCATTCCAGATTGTAATATGATGTTTTGACAGATGAATAAAATACTGCTTTGAGTATCCTTCTCTATCTTTTTCGTTTCAGGGGAATCTTGTGAGAAGGGAGGGCCCACCTTCTTCACAAGATTCACCCATTAGTTTAGAAGTGTGTTAGTACAATTTCTGTTTACGCTTTGATTAACTTTTGTTTGCTGAAACACTGCTTTTAATGAATTCCGCTTTGCTGAAACACTACTGACTCTGTCTTAGTTTATTGAATGAAATGCGTAATCCTTTTTATCAGCAATCTTGTGTGATGATTTTATGAGGCTAGCTAGAGACTGGGTTAAGGGTTCCTGCTCAGACAGGAAGGAATCGGAACATCCTGTCCTCTGTAGATTTCATTTATTCCTGCAGTTGCGTTAGCCAGAGACTAGGTTAAGGGTTCCTTCTCAGACAGGAAGGAATCAAAACATCCTGTCCTCTGTAGATTTCATTTACTTCTGCAAGTGTGCTAGCCAAAGATTGGGTTAAGGGTTCCTACTTAGAAAGGAAGGAATCGGAACATCCTGTCCTCTGTAGATTTCCATTATTCCTGCAGTTGCGTTAGCCAGAGACTGGGTTAAGGGTTCCTGCTCAGAAAGGAAGGAATCAAAACATCCTGTCCTCTGTAGATTTCAATTACTTC
>JZKD02S1673462.1:838804-873103 GCA_000966675.3 Picea glauca | reverse complement strand
TAACACAACTGCAGGAATAATGGAAATCTACAGAGGACAGGATGTTCTGATTCCTTCCTTTCTAAGTAGGAACCCTTAACCCAATCTCTGGCTAGCACACTTGTAGAAGTAAATGAAATCTACAGAGGACAGGATGCTCTGATTCCTTCCTGTCTGAGCAGGAACCCTTAACCTAGTCTCTGGCTAACGCAACTGCAGGAATAAATGAAATCTACAGAGGACAGGATGTTCTGATTCCTTCCTGTATGAGCAGGAACCCTTAACCCAGTCTCTGGCTAGCCTCATAAAATCATCACACAAGATTGCTGATAAAAAGGATTACGCATTTCATTCAATAAACTAAGACAGAGTTAGTAGTGTTTCAGCAAAGAGGAATTCATTAAAAGCAGTGTTTCAGCAAACAAAAGTTAATCAAAGCGTAAACAAAAATTGTACTAACACACTTCTAAACTAATGGGTGAATCTTGTGAAGAAGGTGGGCCCTCCCTTCTCACAATATTCCCCTGAAACGAAAAAGATAGAGAAGGATACTCAAAGCAGTTTTTTATTCATCTGTCAAAACATCATATTACAATCTGGAATGGAATTTGTCCCTCTTCTCTCGAGCTTCTTCAATACATAAAAACTTCCCCTTTTGAATGATGATTTCCTCTTATTTAAAGAGGAAATCCCTTCGATACAATAATTTACAATGTGTATCTGAGTCCTATCTTTAGTCGAATCGACTTTCTAAACCAGCATAGGATGTCCTACAAAATGCTATTACAGGAGCTGAATGAGGTATTGTTGTTACAGCTGGTGTAACAGCTTCTTCTCATTGCTGCTGATGCTATTTCAACATCGCAATTTGCTGATGCTGTTTCGGCTTTCTTGTGTAGGAGCGACGGTTAGAGCTTAGTTGACCGCTGACTGTAACGACTTCCTTTGTGTTTCAGCATCGTCGGTCCTGGCGGTTTCCTCTGTGTTTCAGCATCTGCAGCTCTAGACTTTGTAACAGCTCTGTGTTTCAGCATCTGCAACCTCGGACTATATGGCAGCTTCGTGTTTCAGCATCTGCGACCTCGGACTATATAGTGGCTCCGTGTTTCAACATTAGTTCTGTGTTTCAGCAACAACGACCATGGACAGTTCTGTGTTTCAACAATAGGCCTCAAATGCTAATCCGCAGTTTTGAACACTTATGCATTTCTAATGAATGGTCAAGTACGAGAGTGATGTAAAATATTATGCAAAATAGATTAAACGTATAGTAATGAGAAGGGACATTGTATACCTTTGGGATGTTCAGATAAAGTGATAGTATGAGTCTAAATATAGGTGATCAAGAGTATAATAGTGGCAAAAAGTATAGGCAAAAAGGTACATTGTGTGGTCCTAACAACAACAACATAGGGTTTATTTGCCTTAGCTTTTGCATAAATAGTTTAGCCTCTTCCTTCAGTGGGATATTGTGTTCAATGATAGATGTGTCATATGTCTTGAGGTCTTCATAGGTCCATGCAAACACATCAACAAATTCTCTTAATAGTTAAGTGTATTTGGCCCTCTGTTCTTGGGTCAGGCTACTTGACAACTTGACAAACTTAGGCTCCTCTTGTGTTCCAATGTTGCATTCTGATGTATCAGTATTTCCTCCTGAAATCTTATCTTTTACTGCCACATCATTCCCATCAAACAGTCTTTCTAAAGGGACTAGTCCCCTTAGAATGTGATTGCTGGGCAACTGAACAATATGGTGATTAACAATTTTATTTAAGAATACCTTAGAGTGAGGGTTGCCTTTGGGATCAGGGTCTTGATCAATGTGCAATGCAGAAAACTCATCGACGGACTGAAGAAATTTTTCAATTTGAAGATTGTCTTTGAATACCTTCCAATGATTTACATTGTCCGGGATGGATGGCCTATATATTATCTCGACCCCACATGGGATCTTCGGTGGTAGAGGGATCCTAAATAGACTAGCTGAGACAGCTAAGGAATCGGCCGAAGTATTATCCTCCCTTGGGACAAAAGAAATATTGAAAGCTGAGAAGAAATTATCAATCAGGTCACATACCTCGTTCCTGTAACTTTTGAGCTGAGGATGCTTGGCTTGATAGACATTTATGACTTGTTGGATAATCAATTCAGCATCTCCAAACATTGCCATCTCCCTTATTCCCATTTCTTTTGCATCCCTCATACCCAGAACAAGAGCTTCATACTCTGCCACATTGTTGGTGGTTTCAAATTCCAACTTGTATGACAGGGATATGGTCTCTTGAGAAGGTGACATAAAAACCACTCCAACGCCAACACCTATAATGGAGGAAGCTCCATAAAAGAACATCTTCCAAACAGAGGTGGTCAGAGAAGGTATCTCCTGATTAAAAATGGGTTGCTTTCTGATTTGTAAAGGGGCATTAGGAGTTTCAGTGATCTAAAATAAACTAGACCCCAAATCAGTGTCAAGTGAAAAGATGGGATGATTGGTGGGATTTGCTTCATGACTGACAATATAGGATAACTAGGCTTCTCTGTACAATCTCCTGTGTTCTCCTCCAAAGAATGGAATGGTGGCATATGTGAGATCCATATGCAATGTTCCTCCAAGTCTTTTAATGCAAGAGCTAGACAACAACATGCCAAACTTGGGGGGAACATTAGCTACCACAATGTCCATGACCACACTCTTCATTGGCAGTTGAAATAAAGAGACCACCAAGTCTTTGATGACTCCAAGACATTGCAMCCTCCTTGAATCAAAAGAGTACAAATCATGATAAGCCTTTGTCACTTCCAGTCCCAATTCTTCCATGACTATTTTGGGCATAAGGTTGTGGGAAGCTCCTGAATCCATGAGGCAATTATGCAACACCTTATCATGTATGTTCAGGGATGTGTAGAAGGGAGGGGATGAATCATCTTTGTCTTCTACCATGGGACCTATGACAACTACTGGATTTTCATCTTGAAGATTTATTGAGTTTGTGGAAGGCTGGGGGGTTCAGATTGTAATAGCTTAGAGAGGGACATTTTGGAATCTTCATTTTTAACTAGTTCTGAGAGGTGTACAAGAATTCTAATTTTCTGAATCTCATGCTCAAAACTAAAAGAGGAGAGGGGCTTAGGAGGTTCCCTTACCTTGAAAATAGACACTTTGGTTGTTGATGAAGTATCCTGAGATTTCTTTTCTTTAGTAGTTGCGGCAACAGCTTTAGCAGGCCTTTCTGCTATAAGGGGATGATCCTAGCAATCAAAAGTATCATCTTTCTCCTTTGATCAGAGATGGTATCTGTTAGGGGCGTTGTTTGCCTTTTCTCCTTTACCCAACACATTGATTTGGAGGCTCATAAGGGATTCTTCATAAGCATATTGAGTCAAATGGGGAAAAGGGGAGGTGTCTTCAATGCAGTGAATTTCAAGGTCAAGTTCATCCACCTCCTCCCCTTCTTCATGAGAAGCTAGGCTATTTTGGAGAGGGGTATGAATCCTCTGAACATCCCTGTCTCTGCTTCTTTGTTCCTTTGGTAAAGTCTATGTCATATTGTTACCAGGCCTCCTGAAACCTCTGTTATCAGTATTCTGGGGATTTCTGTACACAGGCTTCCCCTCTAACTCCCACTTTTCCATCCTATCCAAGAGAGATTTCAACACTTTAGTTACCTCATCCATTTGAGGAGGAAGGGGAGAGGAATAGGATGAGGAGGCTTCAACTCTCCTCCTGGGTATGTCCCTATCAGCCTTACTCCTGAGTCGGTCAACATCCAATATATTAGACTCTACTTCTACGACCATGTCCTGTATGTGTGCCAGAGTGGTAGCTCTCCTTTCCCTCAATAGAAGGCATAAATTAGGATCAAGAGCACTAGAATAAGTGATCTTCATAGAGGCTTATGAGGGCTTAATCTCAGCTGGGATTTTATTGTACATTTTGTTAAATATTTTGGAGAAGTCAGAAACAGACTCTCCTTCCTTTCTCTTCAACGATCCAAACTCTGTCATGTAATACATGAAGTCCTTTTTGTCTCCCCACTGTCTCAAAAAGGCATTATCTAGAGCCTCAATCCCATTAATAGATCCAGGAGGCAAGGCCCTAAACCATTTTCTAGCCTCACCTTCAAGACTATGGACAAAAATCCTCATCCATACATTTGCATGCATGATAATGAAACATCCCTCCCAACTCGCAGGTCAGAAGTCCATGCACATAGGATCGTTCTTCTTCCACTGGCCCGAAGAGATCTCGACAATTGGCTCTTTTATTTCCCCTTCGGGAAAGTCTTCACCCATAGCAAACCTCGACGAATCTCCCTTCGCACTTCGAGAGATCTGACTTCGCGATTTCGCGGGTCTTGTGGTCAAGCAGTTGTGCCTTCAGACCCCCGAACATCAATATGTCGAGTTCCGAAAAGAATGCTAGATCTTTAATGTTCCGCCTCCCCAAAAAGTAATCGACGGTTCTAGATCTTCCCTTTGATTCGACGGTCAGCGCGACTTCGCAACTTCTCCACCCAAATCTTCAACTCTTCACCTTCCGAGACCCGAACTTCCGATGTGGCTAAGCACTTGTTGCAACTCACCACTCGCGAGTTTGTGATTTGAACCTCTCAACTCTTGTTTCCAAATCTCGCGGTACCCGAAATTATGATACGGGCACACTCCTTATGTAGTCAGCACCCTCTGCGCGTGACCACCAACTAGGCTTAACTCTAGCACTTTTCACGTCTCGCTGCTACGTGAGTTTCGATGTCGAACTTTCGACTCTTGTCTTGCAAATCTTTGAGACACGAGAGGTCAACGGGGTATTGACTTCTTTCAACAGATGACACACATCCACCCGTCTATTCCATGGGCCCACCGCGGACTTCGCAATTTCACGGATCCAAGCGTCGGAGATTTGATCCTTCACTCCACGAATTCTTGAAATGAACTTTCACGAGTAGATCCAATGGTCCTCATTGGCGTGAATATGTGACCCTCTCTCTCTTGAGCTTCTGCTTGCAGAAAATGACCACCGTAACCTCCTTTCTCCCTCGCGATATCTGATGGCTTGCGAGACTTAGAGAATTCTCCACAGATAATTCCGATCGTCCATTCTCCCTTCAAGAACTTCTGCACTCGTAACCAAAGTGTTTTTCCACGAAACTTAACTGCCTGTAACACAAACTTGCGATGCCTCCTTTTCAATGCCTCAAGGCACCAAACTTCTATGCTTTTCTTCGATAACTGCAAAGATTCTATCCCTCCTGAGCTTTCTCCAACTCCGATTCTTAAATAAGACTCTCGCATGCACTCCTTGCGGCGAATCCTTCAATTACTTCAAAGAATTGAAGTCCTTCGACTCTGCACACTCCCTGCAGTAGTAGTCTTTCAACAATTTCTCAGGTTCACAAACCCTAAGAATTTACTCGGCCTGCACATGCCTTGCACGACTCCTGTGCTCAACTTGCACTTCTTGCAGGAACTCTTGCTCAGATAGAGAAACAATTGAAACTCATTTCCCTTTCTCTCTCAGACTTCAAACACAAAGCATGAAATCATATACACATCATATAAAGCAAATGTATAACAGAAAGTAAACATCCATAAGCATGATATTCAACATGCATACACAGAGAATATCACAACACCATGAATCTGAATCAAAGCTTTTTGTATTAATCCAAAACTTCTGTACATGGAATTCTTCTACACAACTCTCTGCTTGTTCTCTTCTCTATGCTCAATTTTCACACACTAATAATACAACTATACAATGAGGGTGTCTATATCTCGTTTCCCTCTTGCACTCTAATTGTCTAATATAAGCATTAAATTCTATCTACTTACATTCATTACACATAAAGGCTCTTATCTACTATGGATGAGAGCGGATCGCTCAAGGTCCTTTTCCAATAATACAAGCATGCCTCCACTTAATGACTTCATTAATATTTCAAAACATTTTCAAAAATATGTGCTTGGTGCTTTTCTAGCTATCTCTTATCTCTACACTAGCTCACTGCTAGCTATGCTTGCACGCCCTTACAATGCTCCTGCATCATACTCCCTCGCTTGAAAATTTTCATGGGCTCCTGTCCATGAGCTCACGCATGGTCTGCCCATGCTTCTATATTTCAGCTTCATTCTCCCATCTGACATCTTCAACTGGATGGCCCTTCCACTTGATCAAGTATTCAAGATATTCCTTTCACCTGGTCCTCTTACCAACTCTTTTGTCGAGTATGCACTCCATCTGCAACTTTTCTGCAATTGGCATTTGTTTTGTCCACTGAACCTCTGGTTGTTCACTACCTGTCCCTGCTTCCTGAACTTTATAAGGGTACAAATCTGAGATATTGAATAGCGGAGAAATTCCGATCCCATCGGGTAATTCAATCTCATATGCATTCACCCCAAATTTCTTCAATACCTTGCATGGCCCGATTTTCTTCATCTTGAGTTTATGATATGTTCCCCTCAGGAACCTTTCCTTTCTCAAATGTGCAAGGATCAAATCACCAACTTCACACTAAAGTTCTCTCCTGTGTTGATCTTCTCTCCGCTTATATTCTTGGCTCGAATGTTGCAATCCCTCCTTCATCTAGCTGTGAAGTTCCTTCATTACCTCTACAAAATTTTCTGCACTAGCACTCCTAGTTGCAATCTGTTTTGAATCCCTCAGCTCAGAAAATCCTCTTGGCTACATGCCATAGACAATCTGAAACAGATTCTATCCCATGCTTCTGTTAAGCGATTCATTATAAGAAAACTCTGCCTGTGGTAATATGTTGTCCCACTGACTATGGTGCTCTGTCACCAAACTCCTCAACAAGTCCCCCAAGCTCCTATTCACAACTTCTGTCTGTCCATCCGTCTGAGGATGATAAGCTGAACTAAGTGACAAGTTTGTTCCCATGTTCTTCCATAAGGTTCTCTAGAATTTTCCTACAAACTTAGTGTCTTGATCCGAAACTATGCTCCTTGGAAAGCCGTGAATTCGAATGACTTCTTTGAAAAATAGGTTCCCAATGTGAGTTGCGTCACTGGTTTTCTGACATGGAATGAAATGTGTCATTTTGGAAAATCTATCCACTACCAAAAATATTGAGTCAAACCCTCTTTGTGTTCTTGGCAACCCTAATATGAAGTCCATGCTGACTGCATCCCACGACCTCTCTGGTATGGGTAATGGCTGATAAAAACCTGCATTCTTCCTCTTTCCTTTTGAATGTTGAAAAATTCTACATCTGTCCACGAATCTTTTGACGTCTTCTCGCATCCCTGGCCAAAAATAGGACTCATTCAACTTTGCGAACGTCTTTTCATGACCGAAATGCCCGACCAATCCTCCACTATGTTTCTCCTTCAGCAAATTCTCCCTCATGGAGCATTTTGGAATACAAAGTTGGTTACCTTTAAATAGTAATCCTTCCTGGATCATGTATTCTTCCCATTGGCTTTTATCCCTGAGAATTGGATTCTCAGCTGCTTCATATGCCTCTTTAAAATATGGATCATCTTTGTACATGTCCCTGAGATCATCAAAACCCAATGTTTTGACTCTAAACTCCTGCAATAGCAAACATTTCCTACTCAAAGCATCAACAACTTTGTTAGCAGTACTAGAAATATGTTTAATCACAAAAGTGCAATTTTGCATATATTCAACCCATTTAACATGTCTTTGATTCAACTTGTCATGTTGAGTCACAAATTGCAATGCATGATTATCACTGTATAAGACAAACTCTTTAGGAATTAAGTAATGTCTCCATTTCTTCAATGCCTAAATAATAACATAGAACTCCTTGTCATACATGGAGTATTTGACTTTGGCTTCGTTCAACTTCTCGCTGAAATATGCTATCGACCTGTCTTCTTGACTCAAGACCGCCCCTATTGCAAACCCACTTGCATCACATTTTACTTGAAATGTCTTTTGGAAACCAGGCAACACCAAAATTGGTTGTTTCGTAATTTTCCTCTTCAACAGAGTAAAACTCTTCTCAGCCTCTTCTGTCCAGTGAAAAGATGTGTGTCTCTTCTTCACTGTGTCCATCATTGGTGCACTAATTCCATTGAAATTCCCGATGAACTTTCGGTAGAAACTAGCTAATCCATAAAAACTTCTCAACTCAAAGATATTCTTTGGCGACGGCCAATTCTTAATCACCTCCACCTTATCTAGATCCATCCTCAACTTATCTGCAGAAATAACAAACCCTAAATAAATGAGATATGTCTTCATGAATGAGGATTTCTTCATGTTTATCAACAACTTCTCTTGCTGTAACCTCTGCATCACTGTATCCAAATGTTTCAGATGTTCTGCCTTTGTTTTACCAAAAATCAGTATGTCATCAAGATACACAATGACAAATTTTGAGATGAAATCCCTCAGGACTTCATTCATTAATCTCATGAAAGTACTTGGCACATTTGTTAAACCAAATGGCATGACAAGCCATTCGTATAACCCTTCATTAGTTTTGAATGCCATCTTCCATTCGTCGCCTTCCCTCATGCGAATATGATGATAACCACTTTTCAAATCAATCTTCGAAAAAAATTTGCCCCACTCAAGCAATCCATCAGATCATCCATCCTTGGCAATGGAAATCTGTACCTGATGGTTATCTTGTTGATCGCCCTTGAGTCAGTACACATCCTCCAACCTCTATCTTTCTTCAGACTAAGTACTGTTAGAACAACACATGGACTCAAGCTTTCTCTGACCAAACCTTTGTCCAACAAATCTTGGACTTGTCTTTTGACCTCTTCATTCTCCTGCAGCGTCAATCTGTACACTGCTTTGTTTGGCAAACTAGATCCAAGTATGAGATCAATTTGATGACTTATACTTCTAATCGGTGGCAACGAACGAGGTAGTTCGTCCACTACTATGTTAGCGAACTCCTCCAGTAGTTCCTGGACCTCTTCTGGTAAATCATCTACCCTTGTGCTAGTTAAAACAATCTTTGGCTTCCTGACCACAATAAATTGCGGTCCCTCCTTCTTCTTAACGTCTCTAAGAAGTTCCTTCCCACTCATGAGAAGTACAGTGTTGCTTACTTCAGGATTCACCTCTTTGTCTTTGATCAGCAACAACATGTGAGTTCTCCCATTTTTCTCTAGGGCATATGTGTTCATTCTCCCGTCATGAATCACATTCTTGTCATATTGCCACAGTCTACCCAAAAATAGATGACAAACATCCATAGGAATAACATCACAGAGTATTTCATCTTTATACCCTCCTATTTTAAACTCAACTAAACATTTCTTAGTGAAATTTACCTGATGTACTTTTTGCAACCATGAAACTCTGTATGGGTTTGGATGATCAATCGTCTCCAGCTCCAGTTTTTCTACCATCTCTGTTGAAATGAGATTATCCGTGCTACCATTGTCTACAATAACTTTACATTTCCAGTCTTTGGCTTTTCACGCAGTCTGAAAAAGTCTGTTTCTTTGGACTGAACTCTCCACCTCCTTCTCTGGTGTTAAAAGAGATTTTCGCATCATCAACGATATTCTGCCTTCAGCATCCTCTGCCTCAACATTTCACCTTTGAGCCTCGACAATGTGAGTCTCTCCTTCCTCTTTCTTCTTGTCTGGACATTCAAAAGACTTTTGTCTGACCTTTCCGCACGTGAAGCATGTTATCACTCCACCTCTTCCTCTTCCTCTACCTCTAGTACGAGGAAAAATGTTGTTATCATCATACTCTCCTCTCTGATCAACATACTGCCTTCTCTATCCAGCATATTTCCCTTTCTATGAGATTCCACCTCTCTCAATTTGAGGTTTCTTCCATTCTTCCTTAGGCTTCTGATTTCTATCTTGGATGACTGATTTGCCCCTGGCTTGACTTCTTCCTCGGCCTCTTTGGCCTTTCTTTCATCTCAGCTTCACTTCCGCCTTTAGAGCCATTTGATAAGAATCTTCGACTGTTCGGATGGTCATCATGCTCATCTCATCCTAAATTTTGTATCTCAGGCCATTCATATACCTGGCAACCTTTTCATCATTACTTTCACGATGACCTTCTCTGATGTTCAGCCTGTAGAACTCTTCAATGTACTCCTTCACTGTCATCAGATTCTGTCTCAAGTTCTGCATCCTTCGAAACAGAGTAATTTGATAATCCCTGGGAATGAATTTCGCTTTCATATTTGCAATCATCCTATCCCAACTCTTGATTTTCTGCTTACCTTGGTAGCATCTGTTAGCTTGCAGTTCATCCCACCACAATGTTGCATGTCCTTTAAGTCTCGTGACAACATGTTTGACCTTCTTGTCTTCTTCAACATATTCATAGTCAAAATATGTGTCCAGAGCTCTAATCCAATCTAGAAGCTCTTCAGCATTCAAGTTTCCCTCATAAACTGGAATGTCCAAGAACTTCTTCAAAAGGGGCACATCATACCCAAATCCTCCCCTTGTGGAAGCCCAATTGTACTGGTGAAGAAGAAGGATGAGACTTGGTGACTCTCCATTGATTACAGAGCCTTGAAAAATATCACAGCCAGGAACCGCTGCCCCATTCCTAGGATTGATGACCTTCTTGACCAACTCAAGGGGGAAAAGTTCTTCAACAAGATTGACCTAAAGTATGGCTATTACCAGGTTCCCATCGAACCAACTGATGTATGGAAGAAAAACTTCAAGTCTAAAGAAGGTCTTTGTGAATGTCTAGTCATGCCCTTTGGCTTAACAAATGCACCAACCATTTTCATGAGGTTGATGGATGATGTATTGAGACTCTTCACCAACTCCTTTGTGGTAGTATATTTGGATGACATCCTCATCTTCAGCAGAACGTGGGAGGAGCAAATGCGACATATTCAACAGGTTTTGAGCACTCTACGACAGCACAAGCTTTATGCCAACTTAGAAAAATGCTCTTTTGGCATGGACAAGGTCCAATACCTGGGCTACATTGTTGATGAGCATGGGGTACATGTTAATATAGTGAAGGTCCAAGTCATATGTGATTGGCTAGCCCCAACCACACTAACTGATCTTTGGAGCTTCTTGGGTCTAGCCAATTTTTACCGACGGTTCATGTTGGGATTCTCCCATATTGCATGGGCCCTCAGCTAGGTGACCAAGGGCGGTGGTAGGGACAATTTTGTATGGGGGAAGGAGAAACAATGAGCATTCGATGATCTGAAACATCGCTTGTGCTTAGCTCTAGTAATCTCCTTACCCGACCTACAACACCCATTCAATATTGAGACTGATGCATCTGATTATGTTGTGGGCACATTTCTCACTCAACACAGGCATCCTGTGGCATACCATAGTGAGACACTCTCCGATACTATTCGGAAATACCCCACCTATGACAAGGAAATGTATTCCATTTGTACAAGCTTTCCATCAATGGAAACATTACATCATGGGGAAAGAGACAATCATACACACTAATTACAAGCCTCTGTAGTTCATACAGACATAGGGGAAATTGCAAAATGAGCACCATCAGAAGTGGTCCACCTATCTGCAGCATTTCCATCTCAAAATCAAGTATAAGACATGTATCTACAATCCTGTCACTGACTACCTTAGTTGACCTCATGTGGGTGCACTCACCACTATGCTCTGGTCCTATGGACACGATGCATCAGAGTGGCCCCAAATTTATCATCAAGAACCATACTTCTCCACCACATATCAACTCTTGGGTACAAAAGCCATTGTCACTGATTTTCACATTCAGGACAAAATCTTATGCCACTTGGGCCATCTCTACATTCCTACAAGTGAGCATGCAAAGATGATTCGGGAAGCCCACTATAGTTGGGTGCCAGGACATTTTGGCATAGAGAAAATTGTGGCCATTCTTCAGAAACATTTTTATTGGCCAAAAATTCAATAGGACATCAGGAAGTATATCATATCTTGCACTTCCTGTTCCATTTCCAAGCTAGCCATCAAGAAGCAAGGCTTATACACACCTCTTCCTATTCCCAAGAAGTCATGGGAATCCATCTCAATGGATTACATGTCTAGTTTGTTGTCCACCAAGAATGGGAATGATTGTGTGTTTGTGGTCATTGATTGGTTTTCGAAGATGACCATCCTCATAGGCTGTAAGAAGAATGTCACAGCGACAGACACTGCCAAGATATTCTTCGAATGAGTTTGCGTCCACTTTGGGATACCACAGACCATCATCTCCGACCAAGAAAATAGGTTCCTCAACACCTTTTGATCGAGTCTCTAATCTCTGTTGGACATGAAGCTCACAAAATCCAGTGCTTTCCACCCCCAAATCGATGGCCAAACCGAGGTCATCAGTCAGATGATTGTGTACATCTGGTGCATGTACGATTATAAGCATCCTTGCACATGGGACAGGAGTCTTCCATATGTTCGACACAACTCAACAGGGCTCTCCATAGTTCCACCAGCCATAGACCATTTCAGGTGGGTCTAGGATTCCAACGCTTAGGACCCATTGATGTTGCACTTCCTATTGCCACTGCACAGAAAGAATCTTCCCCTTATCATTATATGATCGACAAAGCCACCATATTCATTGAGCAGATTCAACACATCCGCCAACAAGTCCAGGAGATTTTGCATAAATCTAATGCTAAGTACAAGCAGCGCCATGATCAACACCGGGTACCACACCATTTTCAGGTTGGCGACAAAGTCTGGTTACATTTGCAGAAGGAGTGTCTCACTAGGCCCCATCGGAAGCTCCGACCACTTCGTTATGGGCCTTACACTATCACCAATGTTGTGGGTAGCAATTCTTTTGAGCTCAACACTCCACCCTTCCTTGGTCTGCATCCAATGTTTAATGTGGACCTCCTTCGACCATATTTTCCACCGTTATTGGACACCTATGAGATTGTCAAACAACTTACGCCAACAGAGATCAATCCTGACTGCATGGAACAAGAATCCACCGATCATATTGTGGACACACAGGTCAAGGGCACTCGCCAATAGCAGATCCAACTTTATTGGGTTGTCAAGGCAGAGAAACTCCTACACCAAGGCAAGTGGCTCACTCGGGGCCAAATCCAAAAGATTTTTCCTCATCTAATGGGGGAACTCAATGCAATGGAGACCATTTCATCCTAAGGGGGAAGGATTGATCTAGGTGGATATTGGTGTCCACCCACCTATTCCAAATGGCTCCTCATGTACATTTTGTTCAACACATCTTTCTGTACTTCTTTATAATTGTGAGTTATACACTTCTAGGTATGTCTGAAGCCTCTTGCATTCTCTAGGTGGATACAAGTGGCCTCTTGCCCAATCCAACTGGCTTATTTTGTATGTTTTCATGTCATCACATCTTGTTGTACTTTCAGGGCTGTTTTGGGGCCCTAAACATTGTTTTTTGTCTCACCACAGTCAAACTGTAGATGGAGTCAGAGTCTAATAATGAAATGTGTATTTATCTAAAATACCTTTCCAATGGGCTATCACGCGCCTAAAACAAAGGTCGTATGCAAACGTTATGACCCTAGGAAGTTGAGGTACCAAATTACACCAACTTACCCATAGGGCCCACATGATGTTTGGCGTTTCACCTTCTAGGGTTAGGTTTTTGGATGTCTAAGGTTTTGGAATTCATGAGTAATATGAAAAGGGCCTATGGAGCCTCATTGTAATCCATTCTTCTCTGACAGATGTGCGTAGCATCCAAATCTCTTCTCAGAGATAGCTACCACCATTCGAGCAAGTTTCAGTTCTGTAGTTTTAGAGTTTCAACCTATTTCTTTATTTAATAGAAGATATTGTTCACTGGATATTTGTGTTATTCTTCCTATCTTTGTGTTTATTGTGTTCAGTCTGTTAATCAGTTCGTTCCACTCCTAAATCCAGATCAATGAGGTAATTATTTCTCCTCTTCAAGGGATTGGTAGCCCTATTCATGAATCTTCTCTTCAACTTCTTGTTCTTGAGCGTGATGCACCTTCTTGAGATCCTATACAATCTCAGTGGTGAACCCTTAATCCTCAAGGACTACTATGAGATCTTGGAGAAAATATTCATATGTCTTAAAATATGGGCACCAATATTCAATAAATTAGCTAATGAGATCTATGAGAGAAGATATTCCCTTTGTCTTGAAACAATCCTTAAACCAATTTCGCACTTCCAAGGGAAGGAAGTATATAATAATTTTATTCATATGTTCTCATGATGTGGTTTTGTTTCCAATAGATACTCAAGGAACTCTACAATATGAATGATGACAAAAACCTCAAATTTTGGATAGTCTTCCAACCATCTCATATCAACATAAAACTCATTTGGGTATCCAGGAATGTTCTCCAAATCAGTAGAAGGATATCTTCCATGAAAATCCAGGGGTTCCATAGTTCCATCACTTGAGAGTATACAATATCACAAAGTTGAGAGCAAGATGACACAGAGGAATATATTAGTGGAGTTTTCAGATGATCCCCTTTGGATCATCAAAGGAAGGTGAGGGAATCACCCTTAGTGGAGTTGCCAGGTAAAATTGAGAGATAAGGGCTTCAGGGAAAGTTTACCAAATATATGCCATTGAGTATATTAACTCAATCCTCCCCAAAAACAACGCAAAAATGTTATCACAAGACTTGTAGTTCTACAAATCCCAACACAAGATCCCAAAATCTTGCATAACTACAAAATATCCCACCCCTGTCACCTTAGTAAGAACTTTGTAGGTTTTAGTGATGGAAGAGGTCCACCACAGGGGAGGCTTCCCCAGTGACCTCAAGGGATCAAAGTAGCAGGTAAAGTAGCCAAGCATACCACCCCCTCTCTTGATTACTTAAATATTTGTCTAGGTCAAGGTAGTAGAAGAATAATATTGGACCTATTTGAGTACCTACCGTAAACAAGAACAATTTACAACATATATGTAATTATTTTCAAGCTCAAACATGGAATAAATATCCCTTGAATACACTAGACAATGAGAATTGCAATGGATGGTAAAAATTTGTAGCAATACACCAATATTAATTTGTAACAACAACAATAAAAAGAGCTTAGAATCTCAACAAATGACCAAGAAAAATAAGCATGCATCACATAGAACATTATCCAATTTCTTGAGAGAATTTTTGAGCAAGTTAAACTACCTTTGCAAGAGTGTATGCAACAAATTAGAGTGTATTAGGATGGTTGTAGAAAATTTTTGCGATAGAAGCAAGTTTGTTAGTGAGTTAGTGAGTGATAATGTTAGTAAAATTAGTGGGAATCTTGAGGGAATTGAAAGATAGTGTTTGTTGGTCAATTTCCCCAATAGAGACCTGTAGATTAGTGCCTTTAAGGGATACGTATTCTTTATTAAAACACATACAATGATGCTTGAATATTGAAAAAGAGAAATTACCATGAACATTGATAGTACAAAGATAAAATTGTAGAAAATTCACTTACTTCACCAAGATAGCATGAGATAAAACCCTAACTGCAGAAATTCCATCCAAAAATCAGCAAAAGCACCCATAAATTGATCCTCCAAGCAAGCCACATCAGTGTAGAAGAGAGAAATATCCAAGTAGGAAGAAAATTTCAGACTTGTTCTCACAAATGGTGAGTAATGATTGATCAAAAACTGAAATGAGATGGCCCTCTATTTATGTGAGGCCATCTAAACCAATTTGTTCACATAAAATTGTCAATTACAAATTAGAAGAGGGTAGGCCCCTTTTATTTTCCCTTACATTATACAAAAATGAAAAATACAAGAAATAAAACCCTAAAGAGGGTGACATCATGCCCTAGTAGGGATACATAGGGCTAGATAATGTGATATCCAACCTCAATGATTTAAACATTGGGCCTCCAAAGGCCATGTGTCATGATCCTATGTGAAAACATCCCATGCCATGAGCCTCCACTTGTTAAACCACCTCTAGAACCACATCATCCATCAAACCCTAGACTCAATGATGACGTCAAGGGCTAGTGGATGATTTCCCAGTCCTCCAAAGGATACATCCAAGTGGAACAGGGGTGCAATCACATCCTCCAATGATGTCAATGTTCCTCCAAAGGCAACATCCTCCACCCTCAAAGTGTAATGCTCATCATCAATGGTCTCCCACGTGTGGGGAATGACATCCACCGTGTGGGATTTCAAGTCCCTATGAAGGTCCAAGTGGAATAGTTCCTTCAAGCATAGATTTCACCAGGTAAGGTCTTGCAAAGACAACAAGCATGCCCTCCAGGGGTCTAGAAGTCATATGAATCATGCCAGGTAAGCCACATTTTATACAAGAACCACCCAAACAAGTGCATCAAAATACCTTGTTTCAAATTAAACAAATGATAAAATACCTTATAACTTTTCCAAATTTAGGTATGGGAAGGGTGTCATGATTCCCTATTGGGTATGCAAATCCCTATGTCAAGGAATGTTTCCCAAGAGGACCCTATCTAGATCATGTAATGAGTATAAGGTGGATCGGGTAAAGACTATTTGGCATGGAGTTCTTGACATATCAAGGGTTCATATTGTCTCATTTATGGGTGCCTTTGTGGAGGGTGTGCTAGTACATCCTTAAGTTTCCCTTTGTTTGCAATGTAACCTTTTTCCAAGCCCTTTATTTTCCTTTTTATTAAGTCAGAAAATTGAATGTTATTTGCAATGGAAATAAAAAGAGCATCGCAATGCCACTTGAAGTTATAACACATTGAGTTCTATATGCAATGGAAATTAAATAACATTGAAAGCCATTCACCCATCAAGCGAGACTTTTTTATTTATTTTTAAAAGTCCTTTATTCATTCAAAGAATCATTTCATGGATCTTAGGACTTTAGGGTGAGCATTTATTTATGATGTCAACTACAACACCTCTAGGACTTCAACCCCTTCTTCCCATCAAATGAGGTACAATCCCTTCTTAGGGTCAATACAGTCAAAAACCAAAAATATGGGGAAAAAGAGGGGAAGAATTGTGGAAAGTGGTAAGTATGAGTGAGGAATGGTATGATGACCCATCAAGGAAACCCCCCAGTAGCTACCCTTTTCGCAAGGGTGACCAAATTCCTAGAATATCATGTCAACCACCATGGTGAAATTAGGCAAAAGCTATAATTTCAAAGAAAATGTTCCATAATGAAGAAAGGACTCTTTGAAACATGCTTAAATGCTTCAAATATTAAAGTGACACTTACCGTGATACTGGACTTGCTACCTCATGAAGCAAAACCTATTGTCTTCTAGGAGCTAGGTCATTGTAGTTGACATTGCTCTACTACAAATGATGATGATGGTGACCTGTGGAGAAATAGAAGGGCTCTGTGGGATATGTCATCGATACATATCTCGAATCTCCATGTCTTACCTACGGCCTCGATAAATCATTTCCTTAGTTACCCCTAGGCTGGGGGGTAATAGGGATAAAAAGAGTGACAATGCACGTGGACTAATCATAATGTCCATCTCTCCTGATTTAAGGTTTCACCTTCAAGGAATGCTCCCGATGCAACTTGGATTAGGATTGAAGTTGTGTTTGGTAAATACAATATTATTTGATCCCACCAAATAGAAAATCAATTAATGACTCTAAGTCCTAATGATTTTTCTAGCATTGAATATTATTTATCTAATTTCAAAACACTTAGACTTTTATGTATAGATTGCAAAATAGATTAGAAGGAAGACTGATGCATCTATATTATCCTTTCTAATCTTGGTAGTGCATATTATATCTTTGTATCTACCTTCTATGCCAATAGAGATGCTTTATCAAGTGCCTATAACTATGCCACTCTTGAATATTTTTGTGATGCTTTGATTAGAGAGCAAGATAAACTAGTGCAACTTGGGGTGATTAGTGATGCATGTACCTCCAACAAAGTCTTAGTGGCCTAGTAGAAAGATAAATCCAAGAATCCCAGGAAGAAACATCCTTTCCACAACAACAAGCAAAGCAAGAGTCCCAAACCCTCTCAACTAGCTTCCTCTCTTTATGGTGAAAAAGGAGAAAAATATAAAAACAAGAAGACTGATAGACATTGCAACTTTTGTGGGAAAGATGGTCATGTGGATTCCAAATTATTTAAAAATAGGGAATCTTTAGAAGCATCGATGATGACGAACAACATAAATATTGATTCTTCTTCTTCTTCTTCTCATGGACATGCACTTTCTACTTCTCTTTTCTACTTATTTTTTCTCCTTATTCTCATGGACATTCACTTTCTACTTCTAATTTCTACTTTCTACTTATGTTTTCTCCTTAGAGAGTGAATTGGATACCACTGAGATTTTTCTTCTCACTTCAAATTCCTCCATAAAATGGTGCATTTAACCCATTTCAATGGAACCCCCTCCAAGTATTTAGGTCATTTCCTCGCATAATCGACAAGGAATCCCGACTTTACCCTTTTTCCCCCCAGCCTTATGATAATTGGTTGATGGGTTGTCATTAGCATGAATTGCAATGGTTGGAGACAAGTGTTGTTGAGAACCCATGGACCACACTTCTAATACCTTGGGAATACCATGGAAATGGTTAAGAATGTGTCATCCTTACAAATCCTACAAGGGAATTTGGGCTTGTGACCTATGTTGGTAGGATGTTCAACATTACCAACACTCATGACAGTGGTTGGTTGATATCCCCCTTGCTGATTTTACTTCTTCTTCTTCTTCCTTTTCTTCTTCTTCTTATCCACCTGGTTACTAGAATCAATGATTTCACTAGGGGAGGAAGAAGATGCGATGGGTGAAGAAGGAAAAGGGTCAACATGAGGTTGATTTTATTGAGATGGAGATATTTCTTGGGAAACAATAGGGGCATTCGACACCATGGGAGTGGGAAAAAACCATACTAGTAACCCATAGTGAAACTGAGAAGAGTCAATGTAGCAATGTAGGGAGGACCAACGTTTCCAAAACAAGGAAAATAATAAGGTTCCCTCTGAAAATGGGCCCTTGGTTGGTAACCTCAGGAACTATTGGCATGGACATGAATTCAACCTAGGGTCTGCTAAATGTCAAAGAGCACAAACTACCAAAGCCCCTACAAGATAAGAGAAATAAAACAACTCCCTTATGACATGGATAAAGTAAGTAAGGATATTCTAGAGACAGGAGATGAGGTCGTCAATGAAGAAACAAGCAACAATTACGATAACCTTCACACAACAATCCCCCAAGGTGAAAGTAAGATCCTAGAGGAAAATACTCTCTTGAATCGCTGAAGAGGATATTGAACGTGTTTAATAAGTACCACAAGGAACCTTCCTTGTAGAAGGAATCCCCCTCCCAGTTGCCCATGTGGGATCCTAGGAGAGGTTATTATTTTTACCAATTCACAATGAACAACTAGGGGGGTACATGTGATAGTTATGATGAGAAAATGGGAATGGGAATGTCAGACACAAATACAAGACCCAAAACTAAGAAGAAGTGGTATCAACCTAAGGATCTACCACTCTTCAAAGCCTGAAACTTGCCATAGTTCCACTAGGTGAATGAAGGAGGGGAAATCTCACCCAATAGCTTTGCTTGATATCGTGTTTGACTACTGCGTGAGAGGAGATTTCCCGACTAACGTTAATTTTTACTAATGGATTTTACACTCTTTAGTATTTTATAGTCTCATTCCTGTGGTCTTGAAGAATTAAATCTCCACCCTGCTATCAAGGCCCTAAAATCCTAGACTTGTTTGTTTTCTATCAAAGAAAAAAAAGTCTAATTGATTTTTGGTTATGTGACTCATTCCTTTTAATTGTTGTTTGTTACTCAATAGGGTAAGCATAAGTGGACTAGATGGTGTTATGACTTGACTCTAAACTGTGAAAAAAAATGAAATGCAAAGATTTTGTTTTCGATGAATGCTAGCTATGGTAAAGAGGAGAGTATTTTTCTTTCCCAAATGAATATTCCCAATGAAATGTACTTCTCTCTAATGTGCGATCTTGATCAGGCCCCTCTACAATGCAATATTTTATTTTGTTTGTTTCTCAAATGCAATGAAATAACTTCAAATGCAAATCTTTTTTCTTCTTTACTTTGAAAAAAATTAAAGAATTCAATGACGATGCAAAGGATCATGAAGAAAAAAGACGCAAACAAAACATGCACTCAAAAATTTGACAAGAACTCAAAGAATTCAAATGCAAGAACACCTCTAACACTTGTTCAAACAAGAACCCAAAAATGTAAAGTAAAGGAAAACCACTTTTTGAAACCTCAAAATTCAAGTAGCAAAGATCAAATATCAATGCAAAGTTGTAGCAAGGCCAAAGAGTTCAGGAGTACACTCAAGGGATCATAAGTTTTCCCAAGAGGATAAGACGGAGAAACTCATCAATTTTTCTTAATGCAACATATGCAATCCCCAAATCAATGAAAAGTACTCCAAAAGAAAACAAGTAAAAAACCTATAAGGCCTTGGAATCAAGGTGACAAAAATTTGAATGCCTACAACTGATAAGGATCAAAATACCAACGACATAGACTTAAAGGATCAAGTTAACCTAGGATAGTCAGGTACACTTGAAAATTTGATAGTATATGGAAACTCAAAAGAGGCAACAAAAATATGATAATCACTAAAATTTAATCAATAAAAGCCATAATCATGCATGAAGAACTCTGATATAAGGTTCTGAAACAAAAATATGACAGAAAAAGATAGGTTAGGGCCAAAATCCACTCAAAAATAGAATTATCACTCTTGTAAGGTTTCATACATGCAAATGATCAAGGTTTCATCGATTCCTTTGACACCGAGAGAGGGGGATAATCAATATTTTATCACCCCATGTTCCATTATAGTGGGGGGATGAAGTATGGAAAGTGGTGAAAAAGACACAAACCTTGTCTAGATCTGAGAAACTGAGGAAAAATAAAAGAAATGCAAGTACTCAAAGGATAGAAATCGAGGAAAGATCAACACATTTCCCTAGTGGAGTTACCAGTTTCGGTTGTGGAAAATTTTCCCCTGCGGACAGGTGAAACCCCCCTTGGATCAAGACTCCTTTGATACAAGATAGAAGGTAACAAATGGTTCCTTACTTTCCCCTTAAATCTATTCTATATGCCTACAAATAAAATGATAAGAGAAGATGAGAGAATGGGATAGATGACCTACCTCCTTTAAGTCGATTTTCCTTGCTGCTCTAGCCCTTAACCTCGATGCCCAAGATTCTGGTGCAAGAGAAATCCTACAAGAGACAAAACAATACTTCCTTCTTCCACAATATACTGTTAGGAAAAATATATCTATCTATATTGAACTAAACAAAAATATACATCCATACAATAAGCAACATAAGCATGAGGGGAATATGCCAAGTTATATTATAAGGAAAGTATTAAAGCACTTACAACTTTGGTTTTGATGTTGTAATAACTCCTCCAAGATGTCCTTTCCAAATATTTGAATGTCACAAGGACAACAATATGATACTCTAAAGTTCTTCCTCCCTTTCACCCAAGAATGGCCTCCATTATATAGGAGCCCAGGCAGAAAAAACATAGGATAATTTGAGAAGAGGTTGTATCAAATGAGGATTTAGCTTATCAAGTTGGTTATCAAGATGGGATTTGTCTTTTCCTAGGATGGAGAGGATATAGATGACTCGAATCCTTGACCAAACCAACTCAATATTCCCAGATCTTACCTATAAAATAAGGTCTGGCTAGTTGTAACCACTTAATAGCTCCCCTATAACTGAACACAAGGTGATAATATCACTCCCCTAAAACTAAGAAAGGAGTGATGACAAGGGTTCATCCTCCTATGTATGTGGGTAGGGGAACGCTGATACTAAAAAATGGCTAATAACTTAAGGTGAAAGATAATATTTCAACCTTCATATGATAGATTTCTCCCCCAACATGTCTAGGGATCATGACAAATATTCCCACATGGTGATAAAATTGTGACATTTAAGTGTGACAAATAAGTGTGTAACAATTCGCTCAACTGTGTCTTTGCATTCAATGTAACTGTCTGCAGATTCCATTTTCTTTTCTTCCTCTATGGAAACCAAGAAGCGAAATGGCCATTATTCTTATGGAAAATATACCATTTGATCTTTCTCATATCTCTCTTTTTCCTAGATTATTGTCCCTCTCCCTAAATGTCAACCTTCTTGAAAAAATTTCTTGTGCATTTCTTTGTCTTTCTAACAAGGGATAAGTTTTCATCTACTGCACATCCTCTCTGCTTGCTAGATCTAGAGTCTCTACAAGTCTCCTCCTGAATGCAGTCATCCCAAAGTCTCTCCCACTTGGGAGGTTTCTCTTTGGCATAGATTCCCATGATGAATAATTCCCATGCCTTGGAGAAACCATTCAGAGAAACATTTACTACTTTTTCATCTAGGACTGTCTCTCCTACAGTTGCAAGTTGGTCATGGATCTATGTGATCCTCATAAGGTAGTTGGTTACATTTTATGAGGTGGACATTCTTCATTCTTTGAGATTGGTTTTAAGGATCATTTTATGACTCATATTGTCACTTTGAAAGAGGTGACACAAGGACATCAAGCATCTCCTTAGATCTGGTCTTTTCGGCAACATGTGAAATCAAATGATCCTTGATGGATTCAAGGAGCACCCTCTATTCCTTTATACCCTTCTTATCCCACACTTCCTACACTATAGGGTATACCACTGCTAGCATACCCCCTAATGTCTACACTAGAGCTAGAGGAGCATTGATCATGGCTTCCCACAAGTCTTGTTCCTTCAAGATCATTAATATTCTTTCTTTCCAAGGCGAGAAGTTTGAAGCCCCATCTAGTCGATCCTCAACCTTCCAACTGGTTACTAACATAGTTGATCTGAGTTTTTTCCTTTAACCTACTGAAGTAATATGCATTGAATACAATATATTTTCTTCTCTCAGAGAAAGGGATTTGATACCATGTTAATTTCTCTAAAATCATCTAAGTGAGCATATCATATCTAATTACTTTGATGAAATTATTAACTCTTGCATGCAATGAAAAATGAGAAAAGCAATCACACACACTACACAATTATTTTTTCTCTTCCAGATTGGTTCTTCATTCAAATAACTTTGGAACTTACAAGAGATCCCCTCACAAGGAAAATGGCTGTAAGAAATAAAAAGCAGAAATCCAATTATGCAAACTTGTTACCACATTGCCTCGATTTGCATGCTTCCAATCCCTTAGGCTATCCATATAGATCTATATGGACATGTACGAATATACACAAAATTATACCTGTTGTAATGAATGTGACCTTCCTAAATGTGCAACCTGATGTACATATCTGCTACTGCAAATCTGTTGTACACTTCATTGGGATACATTCTTCCTTCTTGGGGATGTGTGCAACATGTTCCTCTTTCTTGCCAATTTTGAAAACTCAATTCTGGTTTTTCTCCTTCACCTCATGTGACTTGTGAAATGAATTCTCCTTATGTCTTTTCCTTTACCCTTTTCTGTCTACTGTATTTTTGACTTGAGCCATTTACCTAATCTCAATGGTCAAGATTAGATAGTGAGATCAATGGCTCTCTTTTAATTAAATCATTAAGTGAATTTAACTTAGCCACTTTAATAAGTAAAAGTCACTTTAATAAAAATATGTTCACTTTATTAATAAATTAAAAAAATGAACTCTAGGAAATGTATAAGATACATTTAATGACGATTTCCACAAGTAGACACCCTTGTGAAAATACCTGTCCAAGATAAAAACACTAACATAATCAAACTATGGGAACCTTGGATTAGGTTGATGACTATGATGTCATGGTTGTCAATACTAGCTATCAAAAAATGGCCCATTCCTATGAACATAAAGACTCTTAGAGGATTTTTGGGTTTTACAAGATATTATAGGAAATTTGTTAATAATTATGCACACATTGTAGACCAAGACACACCTATCTTGATGAAAAATACATTTGTATGGAATGAAGAGTCAACCTTGACATTCTCACTCTTAAAGGATGTTATGTTTTCTACACTAGTATTGGAAACACCCGATGTTGGTAAAATGTTCATAGTCGAATGTGATGTGTTATCGCACAATCCGTACTTGTTCAAATCCCATGAAAAGTAAGGCATATTGGCGTAACAAATAAGATATCCTATCACTGTCACCTCAATAGAAAATCCCCACTTTTAGGGATAGATGAAAGTCCAACCCAAGGGAGGCAACCCTAGTGACCTAAAGGGATGGATAAGTTAAGCATAAGGATAAGAAGTAACCCCCTCTCACTGGTCACTCAAGTCAAATATGTCACAAGGTTTGTATCCAAGAAAGATCAAGGAAATGAAAGTGATGAAGTGTACCTTCCCAGAACAAGACAACAGAGCATATATATGGCAGTTTCAAGTACAAATATGATATTAAAGTTTCAAGAGACAGTAAACCAAGTGAAAAATATGTTAGCTAATATAAAAATACAACAAAGTAAAAGTTTACAACATCAATTAATAATTTGTAACATCTGCAATAAAACACTTCACAAATGCTTGAAAAGACAATGAAAAATCAACGTTTACTATGTAGAATGCTTACCAATTGTCACAACCAAATTATGATATGTTTAGCTAGTGTTTAAAGTCAGTTATGTAGAAAATTCGTTGCAGTTAGATGGCTGTAGAAAACATTTATAACAACAACAATAAAGTTAGATATCTAGGCTAAGTTAGTGTTAGAGTTAGTTAGCATAAGCTTAAGAGAATATAGTTTAAGTGTTTGATCAACCTTCCAACAAGAGAGAAGCAAGAACTAGTGCCTTTTAGGGATTATGGAGTCAATTATATTAACACAATAACTTGGATAAATAACAATGATTATACTTTTCTAAGAGATAACAAGGTAGAAGCTTGAGAAGTAACACCTTAAGTCCTAAAACACCAAGCTTTTAAGAGAATATTTAATTAGGGTGTAGGAACTTCTAGGCCCTAGTGATTTCTCCCATCCTTAGAGTCTTGAAATATATCTAATGCAATAAGAACTAGACAAATCTTCTAAAGTGGTATAACTTTAGGGCTCTAGAAGTTTTTCTAGACAAGATCCTCTTAGGCAAAATTAACAAAACAAAGAGAAAGAAATAAGCACCTTATGTTTCTTACTCCTAGTGTTTGAAGCAAGAAATTTCATAATATTAAATATAAACAAGTAAACATACCCTAGAAATTTATCTTGAAATGAAAATTTCATATTTACTTACTTCACCAAGAACAATCAAGCACAAAAACCCTCGATTTAACAAAATTCCACCAAGAAATGATCCAAAATGCATCCAAACAAGTCTCCAAGAAAGTGTGTGATCCAGATGGATATCGGTGGCCACCCACCTTTTCCAACTGGCTCAAGACAATTTTCTGACATTTTTGGCAATTTACTATTTTTAGCAATTTTTACTTCTGGGGCCATTTTGAGGGCCTAAATGAAGGTTTTTCGGTATCGAGATCCTCAATGATAGCTTAAAGCATGATTGATCCCCCAAAATGAATCTCCCCGTCGATACCTTTCCAACGGGCTATCACATGCCTAAAACGAAGATCGTATGCAAAAGTTACGACCCCAGTAAGTTGATGTACTAGCTTACCCAAATGGGGCCCACATGAATTTTGGCGTTTCATCTCCTAGGGTTAGGTTTTTGGATGTATAGGGTTTTTGGCATTCTTGATTACTGTAAAAAGGCCTTCAGAACCTCATTGTAACTTTCTTCTTGCGAATGCGCACTGCCATCACATCTCTTCTAAGAGATAAGCCACCACCATTCCAGCAAGCTTGTTTCCGCTACATTTTACAGTTTCAGCTTATTTCGTTATTGAATAGAAAACCAATTTTACTGTTATTTTTTGTTAAGCACCTGTTAATAATCTGTATTCATTTCATTCTGCTCATAAAATCTAGATCAATGGTATCAGAGTGGTATGCTCCTTATCATCTTAATGCATATCCCCAACGAGGTCGGAGTACAAAGAGTTGGGTCTCGAGCTTGTTTCTCTTGAGGATAGAATCTCTCGCATGCCCAAGCGACCTCCCATGGTAGGAGAAAATAAATATGACCGGACAGGAGATCCTTTCAAACTGTTGATTGAGGAAGCCCTCACACAACAGAGGAACAAGATGATGGATAGTTTCGTGCAAATCCTTCGGCGACTACCAATAGGCGATGCATCTTCTTCGAACGGAGGTGCCGCCCCCTTCAAGGTACAAATAAACTTTGATATTCCTATATTTGAAGGTCAGATAGATGCAGATGCTGTAGACAAGTGGTTGAATCTACTAGAAGGGTATTTTTCTGTTCATAAATTTTCAAATAGAGAAAAGATTACTTTTGCGCTCCTCAAAGCCGTTCCCCATGTCAAAGATTCGTGGGAAACTTTATGTGAGCAAAAGGAAACAAGGGACACCTCATTATTTTCAGTCACGACCACTTGGGAATCCTTCAGGGATGTTATTACGGAACAATACTACCTTGTCGGAAGTTATGACGACCTGTATACCAAATGGACCACACTGCGACAAGAAAGAGACCAAGCCGTGCCAGATTTCACAAATATCTTCCATACCTTGCGTACCAAGTTGGGCATCAAAGATTCAGAGCGACATCTGTTGATCAAGTATCACAGTGCTCTACATAGATACATCCAGACCGAAATGGAATTTCTAGACATCTCATCCTTGGGCGCGGCCTACCGATATGCCGTCAAAATCGAGCAGAATCTCAAACAAAAGATGCGACAATTTGGGCCTGGGAACCCCTCACAACAAAATCCAGGAAAGGGCGGCCCCAACCCACCAAACAAAGGACAGAGCAAAGGTGGACAGTATCAAGACAACCAGTACAATCCGCAAGCAAAGAAGGACACTGGAAAGACAAAGAAAGATACCGAGAAGTGGTGCGAATTCCATAAGAGCCCTTGGCATAACACTGCCGACTGTCGCTCAAAGCAGTCGCTGGTGGCTGAAGTGAAAGCCTCTGAATCATATGTATATTCTGACTCCGAGACAGAACCAGAAAGGGGAAGACAGATCATTGATGCGGAACCCAGTGCCACCGTTGCTACCACCAAGATCCAGCCTGGTGAACCAGACGAGCCAGAAGAAGGAGAGCGCCTCTTCCATTCACAGATGTGGGTAAAAGGCACCGCGCTGCACTTCATTGTTGACAGTGGTAACCAGAAAAACCTCATCTCAGTAGAGGTCATCAAGCGGCTGGCCCTACCAACAACGTCACACCCACAACCCTACACCATTGGATGGCTACGCCAAGGAAGCGATCTTCGTGTCGTCCGACAGTGTTGACTGTCATATGGCATCAAGCCCTTCAAAGACGAGGTATTGTGTGATGTTTCTCCTCTTGAAGTTTGTGATGTTCTTTTGGGCCAACCTTATTTATGGAAACGTCATGTTGTATATGAGTCTAGGCCTCGTAGTGTTATTATTACTTTGAAGAGGAAATTGTACAGGATACCTGAGGCAGTCCCACCTAGTGCTATTTCCTTGATCTCTGCTAAGCAATGCAGGAAGGTCATCTCTCAGAAGAGGAAGTTTGTCTTCTTCATGATTCACTCTCAGAATAAGTGAAAGATCGCAGCCACATCCAGGGTCTCTACGACCAACCTCTCCACACAGCAGAAGCAAGTAGATAAGGTCGTGGAAGAATACTCATATATCTTCTCCTCACCTACAGGGGTACCTATGCACTGCCAGGTCAAGCACCCCATCGATCTGACCCCCGACGCACCACTGCCCAATGGGTCAGTCTATTGTCGCTCTTTGTTAGAGAATGAGGAGATCAAGAGATAGATCCAAGAACTACTCCACAAGGGTCACATACGCCCTAGCTCATCACCTTACGGGAGCCCAATCGTGCTGGTATAGAAGAAATATGGAACCTGGCGACTCTGTATTGATTACCGGGCTTTGAATAAAGTCACTGTCAGAAACCGATACCCGATTCCCCGAATCGATGATCTCCTTGATCAACTCATGGGGGCCAAATACTTCAGTAAGATTGATCTGAAGCTTGGCTACCATCGGGTCTCGATAGAAAAAACAAATGTATGGAAGATCGCCTTCAAGTTAAAGGAAGGACTTTTTGAATGGTTGGTCATGCCCTTTGGTTTGACAAATGCTCCAACCACTTTCATGAGGATGATGGACGGTATCCTGCAACCATTCACCAATCCTTTTGTAGTGGTGTATCTGGATGACATTCTAATTTACAGCAAGACTTGGGACAAACACTTGCAGCATATTCAGCAGGTTCTGCACACCCTGTGGTAGCACAAGCTATACGCCAACCTGGAAAAATGCTCCTTCAACATGGACAGGGTCCATTACCTGGGCTACATCATTGATCAGTATGGCATACATGTGGATCCAGCCAAGATCCAAGTCATCTGTGATTGGCCAGCCCCAACAACACTCATTGAGCTTCAGAGCTTCTTGGGACTTGCTAATTTCTACCGCAGGTTCGTGTTGGGTTTCTCCCATATTGCATTGGCCCTCAACCAAATAAACAGGCATGGTGGTAAGGTGAAATTTGCGTGGGGCCGGTCCCAACAACAAGAATTCGATGATTTGAAGCAACTCTTGTGCTCAGCCCCAGTACTTTCACTACCATACCTACAACATCCCTTTGAGATCGAGACAGATGGTTCAGACTATGCCGTGGGCACCGTTCTCACTCAGCACGGCCACCCCGTGGCCTATCATAGTGATACATTGTCAGATACTGTCCGTAAGTACCCTTCTTACGATAAATAAATGTACTCGATTGTGTAAGCATGTCGCCAGTGGAGACATTACATTCTTGGGAAGGAGACAATCATCCACATCGATCATAAGCCACTACAGTTCATGTAGACACAGGGAAAACTGCAAAATGACGGCCATCAAAAGTGGTCCAGATACTTGTAGCAATTCCACCTCAATAGCAAGTATAAAACAAGAAGCACCAATCACGTCACTGATTGCCTCAGTAGAACGCCAGTCGTGGCACTCACCACGGTGCTAGACTCTTGCGGCCATGAGACATCTAGATGGCCCCAACTCTATGAGACAGACCCTGACTTCACCACCACCTACCAAATGTTGGGTGCAAATGAAGTTGTCGATAATTTCCATCTTTAGGATGGGTTCTTGTGTCGTCTGGGCCATATCTATGTTCCATAAAGTGAGCGAGAGAAGCTGATCTGGGAAGCCCACTATAGTCGGGTGGTAGGACACTTCGGCATCAAAAAGACAGTGACGATGCTACAGAAACATTTCTACTGGCCGAAACTTCGACAAGAGGTTGGCAAGTATATCAGGTCCTGCACTGCCTACGCTATTGCCAAGCCGACCACTAAGAAACAGGGCTTGTACACCCCTCTTCCTACTCCTGACAGGCCATGGGAATCCATCTCAATGGACTACATGTCAGGCCTCCCATCCACTAAGAGGGGGAATGACTGTGTTTTTGTGGTTGTTGATCGCTTTTCTAAGATGGCGATTCTGGTTGCCTGCAAGAAGAGCATCACAGCAGAGGCCAATGCCAAGCTCTTCTTTGAATGAGTTTGGGTACATTTTGGAATCCCACAAACCATTGTCTTAGATCGGGATAGTCGATTTCTCAGCACATTCTGGTCGAGCCTCTAGTCACTTTTGGACACCAAGCTCACCAAATCCACAGCCTTCCACCCCCAGACAGATGGCCAAACCGAGGTTGTAAATCAAATGATTGTGCATATCCTTCGCATGTATAATTCAAAGAACCCTCACACATGGGATGAGAGCCTTCCTTATGTCTAGCATAGTTACAACCGAGCCTTGCATAGCTCAACCGGCCACAACCCCTTTCAAGTGGGGTTGGGATTCCAACCATTGGGTCCCATAGATGTTGTACTTCCCCTTGCGGTCACCTCGACTGACTCATCTCCTGCTCCAACTGAAGCTGAAAAAGCCACCCAGTTTATTGAGTGGATCCAACACATCCACCAACAGGTTCAAGATATCCTACAGAAGTCCAAGGACAAGTAAAAACAACACCATGATCAACATTGGGTGTCGCATAAGTTTCAGGTGGGCGAAAAAGTTTGGTTGCACTTGCAGAAAGAACGCCTTACAGGACCCCATCAGAAGCTTCACCCACTCCGTTATGGACCATAAACTATCACCAAGGCCATGGGGGATAATTATTTTGAGCTCAACATTCCTCCTTTCCTTGGCCTGCACCCAGTGTTCAACGTGGATCTCCTTCGCCCTTATTTCCCACCATTATTGGACACCTCAGAAGTAGCAGAATAGCTGACACCAACATAGCTCAACCCCGACTGCATACAACGGGCATCCAAGGATCAGATTTTGGACAGACAGATCAAGGGCACTCGACAACAAAGGATCCAACTTTATCGAGACGTCAAAGCAGGGAAGCTCCTACACCAAGGCAAGTGGTTCACCCGGGGCCAAATTCAGCAGAAATTTCCTCATCTAATGGGGGACCTCAATGCAATGGAGACCATTTATTCCTAAGCAGGGAGGATTGATCCAGATGAATATCAGTGGCCATCCACCTTTTCCAACTGGCTCAAAACAGTTTTTTGACATTTTTGGCAATTTACTATTTTTAGCAATTTTTACTTCCGGGGCCATTTTGAGGGCCTAAATGAAGGTTTTTCGGTATCGAGCTCGTCAATGAAAGCCAAAGGCATGATTGGGCCCCCAAAATGAATCTCGTCGGTGATACCTTTCCAACGGGCTATCACACGCCTAAAACGGAGATCGTATGCAAAAGTTACGACCCCGGGAAGTTGATGTACTAGCTTACCCAAACGGGGCCCACATGAATTTTGGCGTTTCATCTCCTAGGGTTAGGTTTTTGGATGTCTAGGGTTTTTGGCATTCTTTCTTATTGTAAAAAGGCCTTCAGAGCCTCATTATAAATTTCTTCTTGCGAATGCACACTGTCGTCACATCTCTTCTCAGAGATAAGCCGCCACCATTCCAACAAGCTTGTTTCCGCTGCATTTTACAGTTTCAGCTTATTTCTTTATTGAATAGAAAACCAATTTTACTGTATCTCTGTTATTTCATGTTAAGCACATGTTAATAATATGTATTCATTTCGTTCTGCTCATAAAATCTGAATCAGTGTGCCTTAGTAATTTCAGCAAATAACCCTTAGTGGGTGCAATGTTCAGTCCTCTCTCCTAGTGAGGAGATTTATGTTGAAAAAATGAATTTATCCAACCATATTCATATGGAAAATCTTGGCTTAATTACCCAAAAGTTGTGTCTTTTCACAGTTTTGAGCCTACATGTCAATTTGCTCATTAAAATTAAAAATAAAATCAATTCTCTACAAAATAAACCTAAGGGTGACATCATTCCTCTTAGGGTGAGGTTATCCTCCACAAAGGTGACGTTAAGCTAGAGAAGCATGATGTTAGGCCTCCAAAGGCCTTGATCCTCATCCACACATGCCAACATCGTCGTCAAGACCTCCTCCACCAAAACCAGCCCTAGGTGACGTCATGGGCTAGGAAGGTGTTCTCTGGGCCTCCAAGGGCCAAAGTCGAAGTGGGAGGAGCTGGAAATCCCTCCTAAGGTCATGTCAGAGTGCCTCCAAAGGAAACGTCCTCTTCCTTCATTGCGCAACTGGTCATCATGATCTTACCCTAAGCATGGGGTCACTACATCCATCCTTGGGCCTCAAGCCCTCATGAAGGTCCAAAATAATCATCTCATCATATATACTTGTCCACTAGGCAAGTCCTGCAAAGGAAAACATGTACTCCCTCCAAGGGTTGATGAGTCACACATATCATAACAAGTAAGCCACATGTAATAACTAAACTACCCAAACATTTGCATCAAATCCCCATTTTCAAACTAAACAAATGCTCAAAGATGTTATACAATTTGTCAAATTTAGGTGTGGGAGGGGTATCAAGGCATCCTATTGGGTCAATCATTTCCCAAGTCCAAGGTGTTTTCTCGAAATAAACTCATATAAGCCATGTGTGCATGTGAAGTGGAGTGGGGTGAACTTTTTGGTATGGGGTTCATGACATACAAGGATTTGTATTGTCTCATTTATGGGTGCTTTTGTAGAGGGTGTGTTTCCCTTCATCCGCGATGCAAGATTTCTTCCAAGCCCATTAATTGTCATTAATTAATTAAAGTCTAGAACAAGTGGGTACTCCAAATGGGTAACATAGAACTTGGGAGGAAGTACCCAATGTCACTTGAAGGAGAGGTACACAAAGTGCCACAGGGATAAATGATAGCTTGTAATGCACTTGTGTAGATCCCTCAACAAGTGGGATGTCTATATAATGTGAATTTTTCTTTTGTAGGTCTTATTCTTTTGAGATATAACGATTCATTATTTATCAAGACCTCTTGGGCGAGCATATGGAAGGTTCATGATTTGGATTTTATCTTTTCCTAGCTTCTTTACCCTCTAGGATTTTAACCCCTTATTCCCATGAAATGAGGTACAATCCCTTCTTGGGTCAGTACACCCGAAAATCCCAAAATATAAGGAGACAGAGGGAAAGGAGTATGGAAGGTGATAAGTATGATCGAGAATGGATGATGACTCTTCAAGGAACCCCCAATAGAACCTTATTCTCGAGGGTGGCCAACTTACTAGGACAAAATGACACCCACAAAGGTTAAATAAGGAAAGGAGTATAAATTCCAAGCAAACATACACTTTTTCAAGTTAATTTGCAGCTTCTCCACCTTTTAAGTTATTCTTGCAAGAAAGTACACTTTTTCAAGTTAATTTGCATCTTCTCCACTTTTATCCTTCCCAACACATTCTTCACATGCCCTAAGTGCTCTTCCTTGAATCTACTAAAAATCAAAATGTTATTAGGATACACGATGACAAATGTTTCCCATAATGGCTTCAAGACCTCATTTATCAATCTCATAAAATAACTAGGTGCATTGGTTAATCCAAATGGCATAACTAGCCATTCAAACAATCCATCCTTCATCTTGAATACTTTCTTGCACTCATTTCCTTCCCTTATCTAAATCTGATGATATCCACTCTTCAAATCTATATTTGAAAATTACTCTGCCCACTCAAGCAATCCATGAGGTCTTCCATTCTTGGTAAGGGAAACCTATACTTGATAATAATCTTGTTAATAGCTCATGAATCAATGCACATTCTCCATTCACCACCCTTCTTCAGTGGAAAAATTGTTGGGACAATGCAAGGACTTAAAATTTCTCATATCAACCCCCTGTTAAGTAATTCTTGCACTTGCCTATTTACTTCTTCGCTTTCCATAGGAGTCATTAAGTAAGGAGCCTTATTAGGTACATTTGATCCTAGAATCAAATCAATCTGATCTGAAATACTTCTCATGGAAGGAATTCCCATTGGCATATCATCAACAACAATCTTTGCAAACTCATCCAACAATTGTTGAATCTCCATTGGCATGTAACTCTTTCCCTCATATACTTGTACCTTCTTTGGCATTATGACCAAACATAATTTTTCCTTCTTTTGTTCCTTCAGAAATTCTTTCACTGAGCACAACATTACATGACCACTTCGACTACCACTACACCTAGTATCACTATTGTCCAGTGTTGTCTCCTCTTCCACCATTGGCTCTAGCCTATAATATTGTCCATCCTTATTGAATTCATATGCAAAATTTTTATTTTCCATACCATCGTGGAGAACCTTCCTATCAAATAACCATGGTCTTTCCAATAATACATGACATGTGTCCATCTCCACCACATTACATAACACTTGGTCACTGAAGTTGCTAATCTAGAAACTCAATAAGCATTGCTTTGTCATAGCGTCTCGTTGACCCTTCTGTAACCATGAAACCTGATATGGATTGGGATAAGAGAGGCACTTTAATTTTAGTTTATCAATCACCTTCGTGGACACTAATTTTTCTGTACTCCCTCCATCTATGATCAAATTGCAGTGTTTATCTTGAACCTTGCATTTAATTTTAAAAATTCTCTTCCTTTGTTCAAGTTCTTTCATAGCCTTCTTTACAGGTTTGAGTTACACCCTTTTGAACACAAGGTATTCATCCTCTTCATGCTAAAACACTAAACATGGTCTCCCACAACTAATGCCTCACCTATCTTCGTGACATGAGTCTTGGCCTCATTTATTCTTCCTAGATTGTGCTTCTTTGGGCATTCAAATTCTTTGTTCCCTTCTACTTCACATCTGTAACAATTAATGACATACTTACCCTTGCCTCTACAGAACTAGATCGACACTATCAGAGTTCTACAACTATGGAAGTGGCTTACTCAAACAAGCCCAATATGCAAATTCTACATAACTAAATATGACATAATTAATAATGCAAATAACAAGAAACAATAGGAAATGGATG
>JZKD02S1673462.1:808495-824435 GCA_000966675.3 Picea glauca | reverse complement strand
CCTCCTATTGTGCAATCACCTCTTTTCGTTCCTTAATTTTTTGTGATTTATTTGACTTCTTAAGTTCTTTGATGTTTCACCTTCATCAATGGGAGAAAAAGTCTCATAGTCTTGTGCAATTTCCATGGAGTGTTCAGGACTTTTAATGGCTGGACTTTCATCTTCTTGCTATGGCTCTGTTTCTGAGTCTGTGTATGGAAAATTGAGAATATTTGTCTTTTTAACTTTAGGCTGCCCTGAATTGGTTTCAAAATCTAATTTTTTCTTTGCTCTTTTAGACTTTATGCTGGAAATCTTGTCCTCTGGTGGTCCTGGAAGAGCTCTCCTCCTCCTTGAGTTGCTCTGAGGAGTTAACCGCTTTTTTCCAGTTTTCTTCTGCTCATTCATGGGTTGAGTTTGGGTCTCAAAGCCTTCCCAAAAAATAAAATGTTGCCAAGTCCTTCCTGATGCAGGAGTATCTCTCCATGTCATCCATCCAGCCAGCCAGCCATGTCAGGGAATGCATTCAAGGCTGAAGAGAGGCGCAACCCTCATCTTAAATTTTGTAATTGAATGTAATTAATGTTTAGGTTGTTGAGCCATGGAGCCATGCCTTTGTGCAGGCATAGAGTAGATAGGCTTTAAATGTTTGTAAGGCTGAGATCTAGATCCAAATGTTGGACTAGACAACCCATTCAATGTAATTGAATAGGGTAGGTATATTGGAGGGAAGAGCTCGAAGAGCCCCCTCATGTAAAAGATCAATTTCGATCTCATTTTGAGGGTAGTGTGAGTTAGAGAGTTGAGGGTAGTATGAGTTAGAGAGTTGTAGAGTTGTGAGGGAAGAGAGCAGAAGAGAAGGAGCCGAGACCTTGTTACAGGTCGTGCTCAGGGACACCTTGTACAAACAGGCATTTGCCATTTAATATAAACAGAAGCAGTTTTTCTTGCATGACTATGTGTTGAATGGATGTCTATGAGTGTTCTTTATTATGCTATGAATGTATGCTGTTATCATGCATTTGCAGGAGTGTGTTTGATTTTCAGGCTTGAGAGGTCTTTGAGGTTTCATGTCAAGAGGGCATGACAGAGTACTGTGTTCTCTGAATACCAGTGCACTGAAGCACTTCTGAATTCTATGGGTTCAGACAAAGGCGTGCCAGGAGGGCACAACAACGAAAATCATCAACTCAGGAGAAGAACTTTGAGGTTGCTGAACACCTCAGGAGGCAAGGCTGTGGAGAAGAACATAGTTGCAGACAGAATCTCTGAGGAGTTCTGTGAAGCTCTGCCAAGTGGGCATTGAGCATATGCACGGTGGTGCATTGAAAAGAACTCTGCTGTGAGTTCTTAAGAAGTCAGAATCACTGAGGATTCTTGACACTCTACCAGGAGGGCATTGAGAACAGGCACAGAGCATTGAGAATAACTCTGCTATGAGTTCAAGAAGAACCAGAATCACTGAGGATTCTGAGAGCTCTGCCAGGTGGGCATTGGGCAAGTGAAAGGAGGACACAAAAGACATAATTGTTGGATGTTCTGTGAGAGGATACTCTGCCAGGTGGGCATTCAGACATTGTGCAGATAGACACAGAAGAGAAGAGAACTCTTTGAGTTCTGGAATTTAGAGGAAGAATCCACTGAAGGATCTTCACAGGGTTGCTAAACACCCTGCAGACTCAACAATAGGTTGCTTGAGTAGAAGGATAGCCAGGAAGGCATCCAATTTCTCTATCTGAGGGAGAAAGGGAAAGGGACAAGTCTTTTTGGAGGTCGAGGCTACAGGAAAGCTCAGGACAGATAAGCGCTTTATGTGTGTGAAGGCTCTGCAGAGGCGTAGGAGTCATAGAGTCCCTTGAGGATTCGGGCGCAGAAGCTCAGGAGGGACAATGCTTTCGGTGCACAGAGTCAAGGTTGTAAGGAGTGCAGAGGTTGAAGAACTCGTTGGAGGAGTTCAGAGTCCATAAATCTTAGGAGGAGAGACATCGGTCGTTGGATCAGTCGATAGATTCTGGACCATCGGATTTTCCCACGTCCAGAAAAGAGTAGGAGGAGCGCACATAAGAGGAGATCGTGAGCCATTGGATCTCACCCAAATACTCGTCAACCGTTGGATCTGACAGGAGCTGCACAAGGTTTAGCTTCATGAACAGGAGGGTGAAAGTTCCGACGAGAGGCCTGGCCATCGGGATATCGACATTCGAGAAATCAAAAATCCCGTGGACAAGAAATTGGGTAAATCCATAGTGAAATCCCCGATACAAATCCGAACCGTCCATCGGTCGGGACACGTGGCAGGAATCGCAAACCATCGGCATATCGGAGATTTGGAGAGCAAGAGTTCGAGTCCCTTTGAGTCGCGAAACGACGAAAGGATTTCAACCGTGGATCTAAGGATGGACGCGTGTTGCGTGATTATCCGGACCAGGAAATCGGCCATTGGGACTCACATAAGGGAGCAGCTTGACTTTACATTGGGCGAAGTCCGAGGTTTAATATGGACCATTCATTCATCTAGGACGCGTGTCGAAAATCTGAAGAGGATGGGGTTCGACGTTTCGTGGATCCTAAAGACAGGAAACACTTACATTTCGAAATTGCGAAGTCTGAAATCTCGATGAGGAGGAAAGATCCGTTGTGGGGCCCAGCTGACGTCATCTCGTTATAACGAGAGATCGAGAAATCCATAGTGGAAACCCTGATAAAAATCTAAACCGTCCATCTTTGAGGACGCGTGGCAACAATCTCGACTTTTAGGGAAAGTCCTGAAAGAGAAGTCATATCGGGATTTGGAGAATCAGGGATCCAGGGAACAGGAGATCCATTACACTTCAACCTTCGAAATCCTGAATCCCGATAAGAAGTATGACTGCAGTCATATCAGGGGAGGTTGTGTGGACCAAAATTCTAGCCCAGAGGGCTAACGAAAGGTGGAGCACATCGGGATTTCGAAGCTCAAAACCCTGAAAGAGATAAGGCTATGGTCTTATGAGAACTGGTCACCTGGACTAGGGCATAGCTAGATGGGGCTAAGGAAAAAAGGGGCGCATCGGCAAATCGGAGTTCGGGAGTTCGAGAGAATAAGGAACTCTTGACATCAGGAATTAGGAAACCCCGAACCCCGAAATATATGCATTTCCTATTGCGAAAAGAGCAGTGGTTGTATGCAAAGGCCGTGACAGGGAAAAAAAGGACCCGTGGATTGGGTTTTGACAGAGATTCCACTATGGAATCGAAAGATCCACTCCGTCTCAAAGTGGAATTTGAACGATCCTTAAAGACCGGGAGGTTGGGCGCAGGGACCCCACGGGGTATGCTGGTCTGCGTGCATCACTTCCTCTTTGTCTCAGTTCTTCTAGAATTATATGTTTGATCAAGCTAAAATGACAAAGGGTGGATTTTATGCTTAGAGGTTCAGCTCTAATCTTTTTACATACTTTGGTTAGGATTTTGTGAAGGAATAAAGGTAAATTCAAGAGGGTCTTTCCTGTGAAATGATCTAAAAGTTTGAAATGATATAACATTAGCTTGTCATACCTGCCTTCTGAGGTGATATAGAGTTGAATGCCTTTAAATAGGTCCTTCCATTCATCTTCCAGATGAGAAACTGGCATGCTTTTCTTCCAGGTGATGTCTTTGAATTCTTCCTTAAGGTATACCCTAAAATTCAAATTCTTGGTTGATGTTGTCTTAAACCAAATTTTGCCTGATCTGGGTAAGCTGGTTGCTATGGCAATGGTAGCTTCATCGACTATCATTTCTACAGAACCCACACTAGCTTTGTTTCCATCATATGATTTATAAAATGCTTCAGTTGTCATTTGGTGGCAACCCTTTTGTAACCTTTCAACATAACCCATGCAGCCTATGTCCGAGAAACGTTTTTTCACATATGGATGCTACTGTAAGAATGACAGGCTATCCAATTCTTTCCTCAGCAATAAACCACTTCATTTCCTTGCCATCTGTGACTCGAACCTCATATGTTTTGCAGACAGTTGTCACGGTGATTTCCTGATTGAGCCAAGGTTTTGGAACTGGTGAAAACTCTCGGTGTTGCCAATTCAAAATATGGAACCATACCATATTACCTGTGAATCAGTGCATGTTTTAAAATGAGTGTTGATTTGATGTCGCTGAGTGACTTGTACCTCCTCTATCTGTGATGATGAATGTGAATTCGTTATCTCCAATGCTCTCATTCCTGGAGCATGCAATCACGAGCACAATCCGCCATAATATTTGATCAAACGTGCACAACGGTATCATCATCATCATTCGCTTTGAACAACACCTCATAATAATTATGTGACGTGTGTCGAGCATGTCTTCTTTTCAATTTATGGAATCGTGGAAGAAAAACACGTGTTTCGCGCTTTCACCAACTAGCCTGTCTGCGGGAGAGTACTCCTTAACCATTAAAACCCGCTGCTTTCACCAGCTAACATCAACCTTGCAACATGCGTTAGCTGTTGAAAAGATTTTCATGAAATTTTATAAAAACAACCTTTATGGATCAACTTATTTCTAAGGCATGAATTTAAAACCTAAGTTTTGACACTAGAAGAATCTAAAAATAAATAGAGAATCCTACAGATGACCATACTATCACCTACAAAATGAAACCAAGTGACTGATTCATTTTGGGAGCTAACATTTGGCACCAATTGGGATGGATACCTCCCTGTGAGGTCAACAAGAACCTAGTTAGAATCAGTAGCCTTTATTACAATTTGAAAATTTGAAAAATGGTTTTGCTCAGTACCATTGGGCATGGAGTTATTTAAGCAATAAGAACAAAAACAAAACTGAAAAGAATATGTACAAGTAAAACATGGCTTTAAGAAAAGCCTTATGAAAAATAGGTTTTTAGAAAATGCCTGTTGAAAGGGCCACCTGCTACTTCTTCGCCTGCAAGATTTTGGAGAACAAAGGTATTGTTCTACTAAACTACTGTTATGACAAAAGGACCTGCCCAGAGAGCATCAAATTTTCCATGTTTCTCTTTTTCTTGCCTTGTTGCATCCCATTTTAAGACCAGTTCCCCTGTTTTGAAAATATTTGCTTTGAATTTCTTGTCGAAAATCTCCTTCATCTTTTCTTGGTGTAATTCTATCTTTTCCAGAAGCTGCTCTCTGTCTTGCTACAACTCTACAAGATTATGGATCCTTCGAGTTAAATCATTTGGTTCAGAGTCAATTTCTTGTAAAAACTTTGAAACTGACAGTGCAAGTTGAATAGGAAAGATGGCTTCAATACCATATACCAACTTGAAGGGGGATGTACCAATTGACTTTTTATTTGTAACCCTGTCAGCCCACAAAGAAAATTTTAGCTTGGAATCCCAGCCTCTAGTATTTTGTTCAAGCAACTTCTTTATAATTCTAACTAAACTCTTATTCGATAACTCATCTAAGCCATTTTCTTGTGGATAGTAAGCATTAGAATATACTAGCTGAACTCCCATCTCTTCACATAATTTTACCAAGTGTTTATCTTTAAATGCAACAACGTTATCAATGACTATTCTCTTAGGGAAACCAAATCTGGCAAATATGTTTTCTTGTAGAAAATTAATGATGACATTGTGATTGGCGTTCCTGGTAGGAATGGCCTCAATCCATTTTGTAAAATAATCGGTGGCAACAAGGATCCATGTGTGCTGAATGCTAGAAGGCGGGTAAATCTCACCTATGAAGTCCAGACCCCATTGCTGGAAGGGACCTGTGACCACAATAGGTCTGAGGGGGAGGGATTTTAGTTGCTGTTTGCCTGCAAACGTTTGGCACTTGTCACATGTTCTCACAAATTCACACACATATGAAAATAAAGATGGCCAGTAATAACCATCTCTTAAGATTTTATGTGCGGTAGTCTTCCAATAGTGATGTCCTCCACATTCACTATTATGGAATTTAGTCATGATCCTAGCTGCTTCCTCTTGGTTTATGCACCTCAATAATAACCCTATTGGATTTTTCCAGAACAATAAGTTTCCATTGATGCAGAAATTCATGGCTTTGAGCTTTAAAGCCCTCCCTTGTGTTCTTGTCAAATCTGAAGGGACCGATAAAGTTTGCAGAAAATGAATGATGTGGCTGTACCATTTATAGTTGGCTTAGTGAAATGAGACCTAAATTTCTTCACTTCCTTTATCCTTTGAAGATTGAACATTATCTGGATTTACACTTACCAAATTTATCTCAAGCAGTTTACAATTTTCTTCTGCAAGAAGTTTGGCAAGGCCTTGACCTTTCACAAGTTTTGCTAGTTTGATCTCAACATCAAATTCAATTAATTTTGCTATCCACTTACTCCTTTTTCCATCTATGTCGGGTTGTATAAGAACATCTTTAACTGAACTGGAAAGTACATAAGCTATTACCTTGGCTTGAAGGATGTAAACTCTGAAGGCTTTTAATGACTTGATGAGCGCGTATGCTTGTTTCTCCAATAATTCATACTTCACCTCAGCATCCCTCAAGACTTTACTGAAGAAGGCAACTGGTTTCTCCTGATCATCGACATTTCTTTGCAATAGTACTGCTGCAATTGTGTCTTTCGAAGTAAATGAAAAGATATAAAACTCCTTGGTGAAGTCGGGGCCGATTAAAATAGGGGCTGTCATAATGGCTTCTTTGACAACATTGAATGAGTGTTTGGCTTCTTCAGTCCATCTTACTTCGAATTTCTTTCTTAACATAGAAGTGATATGCTTTGTGAGTTCTGCAAAGTTTGCTATAAACCTCCTGATAAAGTTTATAGTCCCAAGGAAAGACTGAATGTCCTTCTTTGATGTAGGAAGAGACAAACTTTTAATAGCTTCTACTCTTTTTGGGTCGATCCTCACCCCACTAGTTGAAACAATACGTCCAAGTAATTTCCCTTCCTTGAGTGCAAATTTAGATTTTTTAGGATTAAGAGAAATTCCATACCTTCGACATTTTAGGAATGTCTTTCTCAAGTGCTGCAAATGATGTTCATGGCTGCTCGAAAAAACAGTAATGTCATCAAGATATATCAAGACGAATTTGTCTTTCTCCCCAACGAAAGCAATGTCCATCGCCCTTTGGAATGTCACTCCCGCATTCATCAATCCAAAAGGCATCTTTTCGTACATAAACGTACCCCATGGAGTGGTAAAGGCAATCTTTTCTCTGTCATCCGGATGGACAACAATCTGATTGTATCCGGAAAACCCATCAATAAAAGACATCACCTTTGATCCTGACACCTTTTGTAAAATATGTTCCATCTTAGGCAGCAGATAGTTGTCTTTCCTGGAACACTTATTCAGATTTCTGAAATCCACACAAAGTCTGATCTCTCCATTTTTCTTTCTGACCGGTACAAGATTTGCAATCGATTCTGAGTATCTGAGAGGTATGATAATATGGGCATCCGACAACTTCTTGATTTCCCTTTCCATTGTAGGCAGCAACATAGGATTGAAAGATCTAAGTTTCTGCCTAAATGGTTTTGTATCTTTGTTCAAGGGGATCTTGTGCTGAATTACCTCAGTGTTGAACGTTTTTAAATCATCATATTTCCAAGCAAAGTTGTCAGCAAATTCTTTTAACAGTTCACCGTAATCAACCTTTTGTTTTTCAATCAGATGTGAAGCTAAGTTGACATATTTGGGATCTTGTTCATTGGCTACATTATACGGAAAAACCTCTGAGTCTTCTTCCTTCTTTTCCATTTTGATCGCCACATCATTATTATCGAAAAGATTCTCTAAAGGAACCAAACCTTTAGGAATTCTGTTGGTGGACAATTGTACTATTTCATGTGATGCAATTTTGCTTCTGAACTTTGGCTTATCAGCATCCTCATCATGTTCATTTTCCAAATCAACTTGCAAATCTGCAAACTCATCTATTACTACAAGAAATCTATTGAGTTCAACATCGTCCTCGAAAACCTTCCAGAATTTTACATTGTCAGGGACGGATGGCCTATACTTTACTTGAATCTCATAATTTAATTTAGGAGGTAGAGGAGGTATAAAAGCACAGGCTGACATAGCTAATGAATCAGCCAATTCATTCATTGCTCTAGGTACGTATGGAATTTTGAAATCAGTAAAAGTATGGATTGCCCTCAAAACTTCATCCCTATAGGCTTTCAGTCTAACATGTTTGGCATGAAAGGACTTGCTCACTTGTTGAATGATTAAATCCACATCTACGAATACATGTAATCTTTTAATCTCCATCTCTTTGGCTGCATTTAATCCCAGGAGCAGTGCCTCATACTCTGCAATGTTGTTAGTCACTTTAAAATAAAGCTTAAAGGACAAATGAGAAGTTTTCTTTGAAGGAGAAATCAATACCACCCCTGATCCTGCTGATTCTTTGGTACAAGCACCATCGAAGAACATGGTCCAAATATCGTCTTCTACTACTTCTGTGGACTGAACCGCGGGCTTCCTAAGAAGCAATGCATCTGGTAATGAATCATCAATTTGTAGAATGCAAGATCCCATACCTGTGTCGACTGAATAAATAGGATGGTTGGCTGGATTTTGTTTGTCACTGATTACATATGCCAGCCATGATTCCCTGTATAACCTTCTGTCTACTCCTCCAAAAATAGAGATAGTAGCATATGAGAGATCCATTTGAAGAGTGCCACCTAGCCTCTTCATGCATGATCTTGATCACAAACATCCAAGTTTTGGTGGGATGTCTACCACTACAATATCCATAACCATAGTTTTCATAGATGCTTGGGTCAAAGTTACAGCTAAGTCCTTAATCATTCCAAGAAATTTGACTTTCTGAGAATTGAAAGAGAAAAGATCGTGGTAAGACTTGGTAATTTCTAACCCAAGCTCATCCATGACTACCTTTGGCATTAAGTTGTGAGAAGCACCATAGTACAACAAACAATTATGTAGTGTTTTGTCATGAATATTCAGAGAGATATAAAAAGGTGGACAAATTTCATCTCTATCTTCTATCATTTGACCCAGGGTTATGGTTGGATTTTCATCATATATATTAAGAATATCAGCAGAAGGGGATATGGATTTGGGGTCTAGCATTTAGAGGATATATTTCTTGAATGTTTCATTTTTCATTAACTCAACCAAAGGGATGGGGATTTTGATTTTCTGTATGTCAGCCTCAAAATTGAAAGAATATGAGATTTTATCAGAAACCTTTACCTCATTTGAAGGGGCTTTCTGAATGATTTGCTGATTAGTAGGGATATGAATTTTCTGAATTTGTTGTTTGATAGGGACACCGGTCTTCTTGAGAGGAGCTGGTGTATTTACCTTTGAAGGATCTGTTTGTTGATTCTCTGTTGTCTGATCTTTTTGCTTAATAGGGGATGTGCTCTTTTTGGGAGAGTCTGGTGCATTCTGTTGGGCAGTATCAGACTTAGATCTGAGATTATATCTGTTCTTCTCTTCCATTGAAAAAATGCCATCATCAGCAGAATCTTCCTCTGTCTGTTCAGTCATCAATGCCTCTTCATAGTCATTTTGTGTCAGATAATATTTTCTTGTCTCCTCTCCAACGCAGTGAATATTATCCTCTCCATATTCTTGATAATCAACTTCATCTTCATCCATTACGGCATTTTGAAGAGGAGCCTTTATTTTCTGATCCTTAGAAGAATTCCTTTCTCTTTGCAAAATCTGCATTGGCTGATTATTTCTTCTGAAATTGTTGGGATTTTGATTTGGGTTTTTATTTGCATAATCATAAGTAGTCCTTCTCTAGACAGGCTACTTATTTTCAATTTTGAGCTTAGATATCTCAGAGGTTAGAGACTCTAACATCTTAGCCATTTTATCTAACTTTGGGTCAGCACTTGATGAAGAAGAAACTTCATTTCTCGGCCTTCTCCTATCAGAGTTTCCCTTTAGCTTTTGAGCAACCAAAATATTTGATTCCACTTCAAGGGAAGAATCTTGCATCAGGGGTAGTGTCTGTGATATCCTTTCTCTCAACAACAAACAAAATTCTACGTCAAATGAATTTGCATATGTGATTTTGGCAGAGGCATCTGAAGGTTTTATCTCAACTGGTATTTTACTGTACATTCTGTTGAACCTCTTAGTGAAATCAGAGACTGACTCACCATTTTCTTTCCTTCGATTTCAAATTCGGTAAGATAGTACAAAAATTCTCTTCTATCACCCCAATGTTTCAAGAAGGTGTCATCTAATTGCTCGATGCCAGCTATGGAATCGACAGGGAGTTCTTTGAACCATTTCCTAGCATGTCCATCTAAGCTTTAGACAAAAATTCGGGTCCAAACATCTTTCTCTTCGATGTTAAGGTTTTCAGCATAACTGTAGAAGGCCTCTATATGTTCTTTAGCAGTTACATCACCCTCACTTGTGAATTTGGGCATATACTTCTGATAGTCTCCTGTGGGAATAGATGAAACTGGATTCGACAATATAAGTGGAGCATACCTAGCAGCTAGGATTTGTTTCATCTTGGTCAAAGGAGGGGGTGAAACCATAGTGAAAAAGGGTAAGAGAGGTGATAGTCTTTTCTTTGATTCCTCAACACTGGGGGAATTTGAAAGAGGTGAATTTTCTGTTTGGAAAAGAAGTCTGTTATGAAGCTCTATAAAAATTTGCAAGCTGTTCAGCTAAGTTTTCTTCACCTTTAGCAGAAAACTCTTGAAGGAGATGTTCTACAGCAAGGAGGCTAGTGTAAATGTTTAAATGATCTTCTTTCTACTATGAATGAAATGATTCAAGAGAGGAAGAACTATAATTTCTTTCTAATGTTTTAGATGATTTTTCAACCAATTTTGAATCTATCAATTCATCATCAATGATATTTTCCCGTTGATAAGAAAAACTTGATTCTTCTACAGTGGTTACAGTTTCTTTTTCATCAGCACTCTTGGAACAAGATTCAATTTTTTTTGTAGTATCTTTTTCAGAACTAAAGAGAGGATTACCTTTTGTGCCTGATTTTGAAGTTTGACCCTAGAATGGTTTTCCTCTTCTGAGAATTAGTTCTGGATTGGGCACTGGTGTGACAGGTGATTCTTGTGGATTCGCCCTGGTACTGATCCTCTTGGGAGCCAGGATGAACTTGCAGAGTTGCCAGATAGATAATTACAACCAATGTAATGTCTAATCTTTGTCTATTATCAAAGATCAGCTCTGTTTCATATCCTAGGAAAGCAGAGCTTAAGTTTCGTTTCCTCGGCAACGACGCCAATTTGTTATCACTCCAAGAAACTCTTTGGGGTTGTAGACCAAAGATGCTTGGTAACTCGAGAATATGGTAGCTTAGGTATGTTTTGGACAATGGGATAACTCAAAAGTTGATGAAAGTAGCCACTTATTATGTATCTGAATAAGACAGTGCTTTTAGAGAACAATAATCAAACAACAGAGTTGAAAAAGGGGATGAAGAATACTAGTCCAGATAACCAAATACAACCATGTGCAGGGTCATACAAGACAGTAAGAAATTATTTAATCCAAGTTTATTAGCTTAATAAGAAGATGACAGTTCTTAAAAGCTAAACTAAACGAGAATAAAGTGCAGAATCATGAAATATATTGAAGAATCTGATATTGAAAACAAAAGAGGACTATGATTCTATTATCAGAATAAGAAGTCAAGTACAATAGCTAGAAAATGTCTCCCAGATTGAACCCTTATCTCTTAGAAAAGATAGGCATTTGTATCCCTTTACATTCGGTTTATTAGATCCTGAAAACTTGGATCTATATCTGAATATAGAAAATAAAATTAACTAAATACAATGATAAGCAAAGACTAGTTCCTAGAACTCAAACTATCTTCTATGTTGATCTTGACATCTGTACTTCATCACCTTTAGGACTCTGTTGTGTCATGGAAGGGTAAAGACACCTGTCTTCTGTAGCTGGACTCTTTTAATAACCATAACCAAAACTTTAGTTGACCAATTTATCATTTGGTCTCAAAATCTCCACGAATCTCTGATGTTGAGTGTTTCTTGATTAGGTGGTTAAACCTTCGATGCTCTCAAACCTTTTTTAAATACTTCAAAATCACCTCGCTCCAACTTAGATTTCCAAAAATTTCTTTCTGTATTTTCACCAGCTAATTCACCTTACGATCTGCTGGTTAGCTGGTGAAAGTTCTGCTTTTCACCAGCTAACTAGTTGTAATTTTACCCTTTGCGTTGGTGAAAGTTTTGTCTTTGGCCAAAAAGGAACCTTTCATCTCCAAAACTGTTGTTTTACCAAAAAATTATTGTGCCTTTGATTTATCTCCCTGCATAATCACAACAATTTGGGCTAGTACCTGTAGATCTGGATGTGAATTACTCTTCTGCTTCAATTTCTTTATTTTCCTCTTAAGGCATTTTGTTAACCACCACAAACTGTTATAGTCCTTGGTGATTTTCTTCTTTCTCTTTTTGTCTTTGACACTCTCATGAGCCAACTTCTCAAATGCTTCATTTGTCTTTGCAAAATTGTCAGATAGGGATTTGTATCTTGCCTTGATTAGTCTTTCCAAAACCTCCTATTGTGCAATCACCTCTTTCAGTTCCTTAATTTTTTTTTATTTCTTTGAATTCTTACTCTTTGATTTTTCACCTTCATCAATGGGAGTAAAAGTCTCATAGTCTTGTGCAATTTCCATGGAGTGTTCAGGACTTTTAATGGCTGGACTTTCATCTTCTTGCTATGGCTTTGTTTATGAGTCTGTGTATGGAAAATTGAGAATATTTGTCTTTTTTACTATAGGCTGCTCTGAATTGGTTTCAAAATCTAATTTTTTCTTTGCTCTTTTAGACATTATGCTAGAAATCTTGTCCTCTAGTGGTCCTGGAAGAGCTCTCCTCCTCCTTGAGCTGCTCTGAGGAGTTAACTGCTTTTTTCCAGTTTTCTTCTGCTCATTCATGGGTTGAATTTGGGTCTCAAAGCCTTCCCAAAAAAGAAAATGTTGCCAAGTCCTTCCTCTTTGTCTCAGTTCTTCTAGAATTATCAATTTGATCAAGCCAAAATGACAAAGGGTGTTTTTTATGCTTAGAGGTTCAACTCTAATCTTTTTACATACTTTGGTTAGGCTTTTGTGAAGGAAGAAAGGTAAATTCAGGAGGGTCTTCCCTGTGAAATGATCTAAAAGTTTGAAATGATATAACATTAGCTTGTCATACCTACCTTCTGAGGTGATATAGAGTTGAATGCCTTTAAACAGGTCCTTCCATTCATCTTCCAGATGAGAAACTGGCATGCTTTTCTTCCAGGTGATGTCTCTGAATTCTGCCTTAAGGTATACCCTAAAATTCAAATTCTTGGTTGCTGTTGTCTTAAACCAGCTTTGGCTTGATCTGGGTAAGCTGGTTGTTGTGGAAATGGAAGATTCATTGACTATCATTTCTATAGAACCCACACTAGCTCTGTTTGCATCATATGATTTAGCAAATGCTTCAGCTGTCGTTTGGTGGCAACCCTTTTGTAAACTTTCAACTTAACCCATGCAACCTGCATCTGAGAAATGTTTTTGCACATCTGTATGCGACTGTAAGAATGACACGCTATCCAATTCTTTCCTCAGAAATAAACCAGTTCGTTTCCTTGCCATATGTGACTCAAACCTTGGATGTTTTGCAGATAGTTGTCACGGTGATTTCCTGATTTAGCCAAGGTTTTGGCACTGGTGAAAACTCTCGGTGTTGCCAATTAAAAATATGAAACCATACCATATTACCTGTGAATCAATGTGTGTTTTAAAATGAGTGATGATTTGATGTCGCTGAGTGACTTATACCTCCTCTATCTGTGATGATGAATGTGAATTTGTTATCTCCAATGCTCTCATTGCTGGAGCATGCAATCACGAGCACGATCCGCCATAATATCAGATCAAACGTGCACGACGGTATCATCATCATCATTCACTTCGACCAGCGCCTCATAATAATTATGTGACGTGTGTCGAGCGTGTCTTCTTTTCAATTTATGGAATCATGGAAGAAAAACACGTGTTTCGCGCTTTCACCAGCTAGCCTGTATGCGGGAGAGTACTCCTTAACCATTGAAACCCACTGCTTTCACCATCTAACATCAACCTTGCAGCATGCGTTAGCTGTTGAAAAGATTTTCATGAAATTTTATATAAACAACCTTTATGGATCAATTTATTTCTAAAGCATGAATTTAAAACCTAAGTTTTGACACTAGAATAATCTAAAAATAAATAGAGAATCCTACAGATGACCATGCTATCACCTACAAAATGAAACCAAGTGACTGATTCATTTTGGGAGCTAACACCAGGTACAAAAAAACATAGTGGAAAATTTTCCATAAGGGATTTATGAGATTTACCTTTGAGAAATATCCTCTACACTATCACTCGGATGGCAGGGAGTGAGGCTCCTCACATGGCTTTACAAATCCATTTTCAGTATGCTATAGAGTGTATGGAGCCCCGGGTCTTCAATTGGTGTGAGGGTATTCTGAAGAACATGAAGAAACAACTGACAAAGTGTAGGAACGATCGATTGAAACAATTCGGCTATGGATCTATTTTGGTATCCTTCTTCCTGGAAAGGGTCCTTATCTTACGCATACATCATGTGGAATGGGGAATACCTGCTCCACATGATCCTCAGATGAAAATATGGGTGTATTTGATGGCCCATCATGGTGGCATGCCAATCGTCAAATATGACCAAGATTTCTTCTAGTGGCTGAGGGATCAACTAATTATGGTTGAGGAATATGCTTATGCCAGGACCGAATTCCGTGGAGACGCGGACTTGGCATTACTTGAGGGCTCTCAATGGGGAGAGATAGGTAAGAATAATTTTTTCATTGTATGTTGTTTTTGGTATTTTAATTATAAAATGTTTTTGTCATTTATCCAATGCTAATCAAGTGCTCTCAACAATGCAGTTGTGGTGCCTTATCGGACTCTAGGATCATCTCCTTTTCAGAGACGTGGAGAGATAGGTGCAGTGGTGGGTCAAGGGGTGTCTGATGAGGATATTGAGGAGATCGAACAAAACCTTGAGGGATTAACCATGAACATCCATGACATCACGGTGGATGAGTTACCTCAGCGCTACAAACACCATACAGTTGGTGTATCAACATCCATTGGTCGACTGCTCCATCGTGTGGCACGGGAAATCATTTGTTATAGTGAGCAACATCCTTGATTCTTACGTAGATGAAGCCATGAGATTCACCATTTTGACATTTTGGTCTAAGGACAAACACATTTTTGTAAGTTTTGACGTATTAATATAAAGTTCCTACCAGCTTACTTGTCTTTTTAAATGTCTGTTTGGATTTATAAATGGCGCAAATGTCTGTCTAAAACATAATTAGCCAATGCTTCTATTAATGTGTTTAGACATCTAGGAATATGTTGATACTAAATATAATCAAAATGTCTTTCCAGGAGGCGAATTCTTAAGTATATCCGTAACAATGTAGGACTTTAGATGGAATAAATGTTACTTAATTGCATCACTACTAGTTGTGAATCAAGTCGTAAAATAAGATGACAGATGCCAAATGAAATGGAGTCAGTTAATAAATCGATAAATACACTTTATTATATGATATTATTAGTTACACTACCAAGGAAAACACCATGTAAACTGATCAACTCATCCGTAGGTGCATAGATTTCCCATGTAGAAGACACTAGGTTTTGAGTGCTGTGACTAGCACCATCAACAAAGTTGATATAGGGTAGTGAAGATGCTGACATATGTAAACCAAGCTACCAGCTCATAAGTGTTGAGAACCAAACATCAATAGAGCATAGAAAAACCTCAGGAAAAGTACTCAACGCCTTGAAAAAGAGATAATTTCAGATAATAAGCCTCTTCGAGGGGGAAACCTCATTTACCCCACTTAAATGTTCAAGTACAAGATGATTGAAAATGAAAATGTCTCCTTGGTATATATAGGAGACTAGGAGGTATAATTACAACTAATGGCTTAAAGCCGACATAAATA
>JZKD02S1673462.1:779605-797219 GCA_000966675.3 Picea glauca | reverse complement strand
TGTTAGACAAAGAGCACGTCCTGAGGGTTCTATGGTTGAGGGATATATGGTATATCAATGCATGGTGTATATTAGTCAATATCTACCTAAATTAGCAGAAAATATGAATGTGCCTCACATTTGGTATCTCGACTCCATCAACAAATTTGAAGGGGAGGTCCTATTGCGGTAAGGTAAAATGAGGATTGTGAAAGGTCATTATTAGATGTTGATGTAGATTTAATATATTACACATTTATTTTTCCAATTTTATTTTATCATACTGATTTTTTATATATTTTATTCCTGCATATTGAACTATATTAAACTATTCCTTTATTAAGAATAGCTAATTAATGATATTAAATTGTTATTTTATCATATAGTTTCTCGAGAGTGGGATGCTTTACATTTATTCATTGCAAACAAACTTGATTGGATGGAGCATTGGATAGAATATACTGAAGAATACTTCGGTAGGTTATCATGGGAAGGGGTGAGTAAGATGATTAAAACAATGCATCGTCATCGAGATCAATTTTGTGATCGTACATCAAGGGAAGTTGATTTAGCCTTTTGTTTAAAATATAAATAGGCAAGTAAATTGTTTACCCACATTTTCCTAGTTATTTCCCAAATTTTCAATGTATTTGGTTTGTTTAATTTTTGAAATATATATTTACTAAGTCCTAAATAAGGTTTATTAATTGACAATGTATTTTTTACTCATTGTCCATGTTGCAATTGAAACATCACAATGTTATGTGGTGTAATGGTTGTAAATTTTGTATCAAAATGTTGGATGATAAGATGAAAACCTCTGATTGTGGGATAGCTGCAGAGTTTAAGGTCACCAATGTTTCCTCTAGAAGTGACAAAAATACGGAAGAAACTGAGAATAGGTACTTTGGGAATTTGGAGGATATAATTGAGTGTGATTTTAATTCCTTTAAAATAGTTTTGTTTGAGGTGAAATGGTACAGGCTACGAATGCATGAAAGTGATCCTAAGAGACTGTTATTGAGCATGATAATTGATTTACCATGGTTAATACAAGGGCATTTCAATTGGGTACAAAGCCTTATTTTCTTCCAAGTCAATGTGAGAAAGTATTTTACTCAGAGGTACCTGGTAAAACAGGTTGGTCATACGTTGTTAGATATGATCCAAGAGGAAGACTAGTAAAGTATAATCATGTAGACGAGTATGAATATAATAATGAGGAAGGAGATTATGATTATGCATATCAGGAGCACGTGGCTGTAGTCGATGTGTTAGATGAAGAAGCTGAAGAAGTTGATCATCCAAATGTAGTAGACAAAGATCTCATTGATCATATTGATTACTATATTAGCAAAAATGACATTGATGATGATGTTGATATGAATGAGCCTTTCACCAATATCGATTCTAAACCAGATCCTGGTACAACTGTTGAGCTGGATGAAGAAGAATTTGAATGATATTTAATTGTTGAAAATAAGAGGTATGTGTTTATATCTTTTATATGATCTTTATATGTTTTTATTTTATATAATAGAGTATATGTTACATGTTCTTTATAATTTACAATTAGGTATGGGGAATTTGAGAGTGATGTGCGGGGTGGGGGGGTTGGGGGGGGCACAATTAGAGGTTCCATCTTTACTTGGTTTCCCCTGTTTAGTAGAGAATAAACTATTCTCGAAACCAAGAGGAGCTTTGCGCAACTGCACCTAATCATGTACTACTTAAACCCATTAAGGCATGATAGTAAGTGGCTTGGGATTATATTTAGAACACTTGAGGCCTACTTAATAATTGGACAATGAAGTATGGATTCAAAGAACTGTTAACCATTGAAACACACTGCTTTCACCAGCTAACATCAACCTTGCAACATGCGTTAGCTGTTGAAAAGCTTTTCACGAAATTTTATATAGACACCCTTTATGGATCAACTTATTTCTAAGGCATGAATTTAAAACCTAAGTTTTGACACTAGAAGAATCTAAAAATAAATAGAGAATCCTACAGATGACTATGCTATCACCTACAAAATGAAACCAAGTGACTGATTCATTTTGGGAGCTAACACCAAGTACAAAAAAGCATAGTGGAAAATTTTCAATAAGGGATTTCTGAGATTTACCTTCAAGAAATATCCTCTACACTATCACTCCGATGCCAGGGAGTGAGGCTCCTCACATGGCTTTACAAATCCATTTTCAGTATGCTATAGAGTGTATGGAGCCCCGAGTCTTCAATTGCTGTGAGGGTCTTCTGAAGAACATGAAGAAACAACTGACAAAGTGTAGGAACGATCGATTGAAACAATTTGGTTATGGATCTATTTTGGTATCCTTCTTCCTAGAAAGGGTCCCTGTCTTACGCATACATCATGTGGAATGGGGAATACCCGCTCCACAGGATCCTCAGATGAAAATATGGGTGTATTTGATGGCCCGTCATGGTGGCATGCCAATCGTCAAATATGACCAAGATTTCTTCTAGTGGCTAAGGGATCAACTAATTATGGTTGAGGAATATGCTTATGCCAGGACCGAATTTCATGGAGATGCAGACTTGGCATTACTTGAGGGCTCTTAATGGGGAGAGATAGGTAAGAATAATTTTTTCATTGTATGTTGTTTTTGGTATTTTAATTATAAAATGTTTTTGTCATTTATCCAATGCTAATCAAGTGCTCTCAACAATGCAGTTGTGGTGCCTTATCGGCCTCTAGGATCATCTCCTTTTCAGAGATTTGGAGAGATAGGTGCAGTGGTGGGTCGAGGGGTGGCTGATGAGGATCTTTAGGAGATCGAACAAAACCTTGAGGTATTAACCATGAACATCCCTGACATCATGGTGGACGAGTTACCTCAGCGCTACAAACACCATCGTGTGGCACGGGAAATTGTTTGTTATAGCGAGAAACATCCTTGATTCTTATGTATATGAAGCCATGAGATTCACCATTTTGACATTTTGGTCTAAGGACAAACACGTTTTTGTAACTTTTGACGTATTAATATAAAGTTCCTACCAGCTTACCTGTCTTTTTAAATGTGTGTTTGGATTTATAAATGGCACAAATGTCTATCTAAAACATAATTAGCCAATGCTTCTGTTAATGTGTTTAGACATCTAGGAATATGTCGATACTAAATATAATCAAAATGTCTTTCCAAGAGGCGAATTCTTAAGTATATCCGTAACAATGTAGGACTTCAGATGGAATAAACGTTACTTAATTGCACCACTACTAGTTGTGAATCAAGTAGTAAAATAAGATGACAGATGCTAAATGAAATGGAGTCAGTTAATAACTCAATAAATGCACTTTATTCTATGACATTATTAGTTACACGACCAAGGAAAACACCATGTAAACTGATCAACTCATCCGTAGGTGCATAGATTTCCCATGTAGCAGACGCTAGGTTTTGAGTACTGTGACTAGCACCATCAACAAAGTTGATATATGTAAACCAATCACAATGCAAGGTAAGAAGCTTAAATGTAGAACAATAAATGAAAAAAGAACACTAGAGTATGATACACTAAAATACAAATCACTCCATGGATGATTTTAGGGGCTAAATTTCGCTCCTGGGCTAATTTTCCATGGTTTTTCCAAAAATGAGATTCGCTATTTTAAAAATGATTCGCCCAAATTATATAGGATAAAATTATTTTATCTTAAAAATTACCAAAATTTTATAAAAACTATATAGAATCCTTAGAAATTTGAATATTTTTACAAAAATATCGCCAAACATTTATAGTTGGCATATGAAGGATTAGTAATATTCGCCAAGGTTTCTACATTTTAAAATAAATTTCCATCCTTAAAATCATCCCTGAATCACTCATGCAAAAAATATTTTAAGCATAATACTTCTTCAAGTAAAGCCCATTTCTGGGTTCACCCAAAGGAATTCCATCATAATCTACCAGCTCATAAGCCTCTTTCTCCAACACTCATTTAACGATATATGGGCCATGCCACATGGGATTGAATTTACTGACACTTAATAAGTCACGATCTTGTTCGTAAAGGAGAACTAAATCACCCTCGGAAAAAACATGTGGTTTGACATGCTTGTCATATTGAGCTTTGACATGTTTCTTCTGAGTTTCTATGACTAAAGAAACATCACAATGAGTCTTGTCTAATTTCATCAAATACAAGAGACGTTCCTCTTCGACTGAGGCATTAGGGAGAAGTTCGACATCTATTTTCAAAGATGGGATTTCAAATTCAATCGACAAAATAGATTCAATACCATATACTAACTCGAAAGGTGCAAACCCTGTGTCAAATTTAACAGATGTCCGATAGGCCCATAATGCCGAGAAGAGCATCGTGTTCCATCTTGACTTGTGAATTCCTACCATCCTTCAAAGCATAGTAGTTAGAACTTTATTGATTTCTTCAACCTGGCCATTGGCCTGTGGATAGTAAGGGGTTGAGTTTTCATGTCGAAGACCCAAAGTCTTGGCTCGTAAGTGTGTCGGGTGATCTTGGCGATGCATGGAATGCACTGGTAAATCATCTAGGTAAGGTTGTACAATGTGATTAATATCATGAAAAGCATAAGACATAGAGCGTTGAAAAGTTTCACCAACATTATTAAGACCAAAAGGGAGTTTCCAATATGCAAAGGTTCCCCAAGGGAAAATAAAAGCAGTCTTATGTTGATTGGCGGGTAAAATATTGATTTGATTATAGATAGAGTATCCATCCATTAAAGAGAAGATTTCACTCCTGACACAATCGTCAATGATCTGGTCAATGAAAGGGGTTGGGTAATTATCGTTAGAACAAGCCTTGTTGATATCCATATAGTCAACACAAACACAAATCATGCCTTGTTTCTTGGTAACTAGAACAAGATTAAACACCCAATGAGTCAATGCTAGAGGTTAGACAAAACTGACTTTACGAAGTTTTTCAACTTCGAGTTTAATAACAATAGCTTTGTGGGGATGAACTTGGCAAAGTTTCTATCGAATGGGTTTAGAATATCGATATGTCTTAATTTCGTGTACAACAATATCTAGATCAATTCCAGGAATCTCTTCGTAACTCCATGCAAAAATGTCATGAAATTCTTGGAAAAGGGTATTATAAATTTGGATCTCATCAAGAGAACATGAGGCACTGATATGAACATTTTCCATGATTCCAAGCTTAATCGAAATATCTAGAGAGATGGTGGGTGAAATATTTCCCAAGTTCCCTTAATACAAAACATCACGTGTTGGTTCAGAAACAAGGGAAATAGTAACGACATTAGATGGATTCAAAATCCATTGGTAACTCTCGATAGTCTGAGGTTCCTGGAAGAGGATAGAATGATGATTCCCGTCATCCCATGGGGTATCTTCCATGGACATAACTGTCATGATTATCTCATCAGTGTGAAATACCACGTGAAACAGATCAAGAGATGTATCTAAGAGAGAACGAGGAGAAGGATTTGTCATTTGAATAGATTGATAAGCCAATTCCACTGGAATTAAAGGCATTTTGTCGCCATAACGAAGACAATTGTCAAAGCTAGGTACTATCCAAGGGTCATAATACTCAAGGGTTTCACCAACAGTCAATACTACATATGGGTGGATTATTCCACAAAAATTTTCCACGTTTCCATTATTTTCATGTTTTTATTAAATTGGGCGTGATTTTCGTCGCTATTTCCATGAAAGTTCGTCGCTATAGAGACAAGTATTTCCTACCTCAAAAAACAACTACTAACACATGTGGCTTGCAATGACTAGTTGAATTTTTGCGGGCAACTCATGCATTTTCAATGCTATATCGACGATAATCGATCTATATATACCTGAGTTTAAGAGACTTTGCGACACATTTGCTATAGTTGCGACACTGTTCGTGGCTTTGGTTTGAGCTGTTTATTTTCTCCATCAACCACAGGTTGAACAAATCCAATTCTCGATCTACATAGTTCATATTTTAAACTTGCAAGGTTAGTATGTTTATTTATTTACATATACTGATTTAACTTGTAAATTTTTGTTCAAATGAAATTTCATGTAGCTTGTTTTTTCCTTGATAATATATTATATGTGCATTACCATATTTCAAAATTGTTATGTCATTCGTTTTTGGATCTAGTTAGTATATTCTATGGAAATTCATGTGAAATGTCAAGAAAAATATTTTTCGAAGAAGTATTTTAAGAAGATGGAAAATTACTCCATCAATATAGATCAATTTGAGCCTACAACTCCTTATGTAAATTTAATCCTTTTTAAAAAACCATCAACTCATAACAACTTTACCGGTTGGACTAATGTTTGAAATAGAAAGTGGAAAAAAATCTTTTTAAGTCTAATCCTATCGCTTAGCGACCTTGTTATCTCTCTAACTTTTGTGTTTCTATGATGTTGTGCCTATATATATTAATTTCATATTTTTAGTCTAGTATTAGGTTAGGTTAGTCATATAACATTGTATTCTTATGCGATGTTGTTTCTCTATATTTTTTATAATCATACACAATTCTACATGTAGTGATTAAATCTAGTTTGTAGTTGATGTAACTTTTTTATACACTATTAATAAGGAGTAGGTAAAATATAAAAATTTCATGATGAAATCTATGATAACACGATGACATCTACTAGTCAGACAATGAAAAATGAGAACATGCCAAAGTGTCTTAGAAAATAAAATCGTGACCACTGTAAGTAGCATAAAATTGTGACCATTGTATGTAGCTGCAAATCAACACATCATAATTTAAACCAACCAAACCCAATTGTGGATGAAAAGTGGATGGCATTCTTTTTTTAGTGGTGAATTTCAAAGATTGACATTTTCTCTACAAAACAACTTAGAGGCTAGTGTATGGTGTCAAGTGGTTCAAGTTTGAGAAATTTTGACCACTTTCAATAAATGGTGTGTAATTATTTTCCATGGTGATTCAATACACACTAATCTAAATTACAAATTGAAGCATATCGATCTTAATAGTTAATCGATAATAAAAAAAAAAAGAATGTTAAAATGTCTTAGAAAAAGTATTTGTGAGAATTGTAGGTCACTGTAAATAAACATATCATAATTGAAAGGAGTAGCTAAAATGTCATGAAGGAGTAGAAAAAATATAAAAATTTGACAACTTACTGTTTGGTATGGTGTAGGTAAGACAATTTCTTGTCAGTACAAGAATTTGTCACTATGAACGAAAATTACAGGAAGCTTTCTCAGTTTAGAGTGGCATTAGAGGCGAGGGGCGATGGAAAATGTTATTTCCCTTGCTATGATTGCAAGGGCTTTCAAAGAAGAAGAATTTTAATAACAATAGTTGAAAGACATTGTAGGGAGAAGGGGCATGCCGAAGGGGGTTATGAATATCGTACCTTGGTAAGAGGATTCAATATTTAATGTATTCTCTGTAATATTCACCATGTCATGAATTTTAGTCATATTTCTTATCGTTTTTTTTTTTATTTTTTTTATTTTTATTTTCGATACACGGTAACTTTACTATGTTGTTTTTAAATATATAGACGATGCCCCCAAAATGTCGACCTCTAAAGAGTTATTTTCCAAGTACTAGTAGAAATACTCCTTTACAGGGTGATGAACTTCAAGATTAGAATATTGAAGCTGTTGATCAAGTTATTAATGATGATATGGATGGAGATAACATTAGTGATACAAATTAGGAAGATGAGATACACAGACTGATCCAAGACACAGTTTCTCCAATGGATGAGGACAAGTAGGATGATAGTCATGATGTTGATCCTCTACTCGAGAAGTCACATCAACCTCTTTATGAAAGCTCAACAACAAATCTTCTGTCTGCTATATTTTGTTGGTGAACTTGAAGGTTTTGAATGGTTTATCAAACACATGCCTCACACAGATACTAAGGTATATTTTGTTAATTATTTATGCATGCATGTTCACAAATACTTAAAAGGTTCAATTTTTTCCTATATTGCTATTGTTTTCTAATTTGTAAAGTATGGATACAATATTTATGATTAATATTGTTTACATTGACTTATTGTTTTGAATTTTGTAGATTGTTAGGTGAATTTCTATTACCAATGTTAAATATATTTCCACGCACATATCGAGAAATATCCATGATTATGAAAGAAATTGGAATGGAGTATCAAGCTATTGATGCATGTACTAATGATCATATCATATACTATGGAAAATATGAATTAGAAAATGAATGCCCACAATGTTAAATATGTAGATATCGAACCACAAAGTTCTTCGTTATTTTCTGATAATTCCACATTTCCAGCGGTTGTTTAGGTGCCAAGGTATAGCATAGTTTATGGATTTCCATGCAAAGAATAGAAGTTTGGAATATGTTCTTAGAATTCCTGCAGATGGTTTTTCATTGAAGTACATTGAAGAAAAGTGTCTGATTTTTAAAGAAGAACCTCGTAATGTTAGACTTTCATTGGTAGCTGATGGTGTCAATCCATTTGGAGAGCTTTGTTCTACGTACTCAGTGTGGCCTGTTTTTGTAATAAACAACAACCTTCCTCCTTGGATGTCGATCAAGAGAGAGCACACAATGTTGGCAATGATTGTTCTAGGTATTTAATTACCTTTTATTTTCTTTAAAGTATGAAAAAATATTTCATTTCTTTGTTTCGTGCATGGTAGTTATGTCTTTTATATATAATGACATCTAGATAAGTATAATTAATCATGCAATATGTTGACCCAATTAGGTAAGTACTAGGTTAAAGATATGAAGGTATATATTGAGCCTCTTATCGGTGAGTTGTTGAAGTTATGGGCTGGCATCACTATGTATGGCATCTCTAGACCAATAGGGAAAAAACAATTTCAATTCCATGGAATACTATCATGGACAATTCATGATGCTCCCGGGTTAACACATTTTTGTGGTATATTGTTAATTTATTTTTTGATTTGACATTATATATATTTATTGAAAATATCATGCATTAAACACTGCAGCTATCCCACAATTCGAGGTTTTCATCTTATCATCCAACATTTTGATACAAAATTTACAACCATTACACCACATAATATTTATTGACATTACATGGACAACGAGTAAAAAATACATTGTCAATTAATAAACCTTATTTAGGACTTAGTAAATATATATTTCAAGAATTAATCAAACCAAATACCTTATATCTTCTTTATAGATTTCTTTTTATGAAAGCCACCTACAAATGTCGATCTAATAAAATAATATCAAGGCATACATAAATTTGTAGATAAAAAATAATATGTCAATAAGTTCCGCTACAAATCACATAAGAAGTACATTTTCGATATAAAACATTACTTACCTCATGTATTTTCCAATTACATAGATAATTTGTTTTATGTTGTTGTCCAAGACGTCTAGGAGAGATAAAGGTAGAACATATTGTAACAAAAAATATATATATATTATTTCTTTCCAAAAAAGTGCGTACCAATAAGGAAATATATTATAACCCACTAATTACCTTAATGAATGTATTCTAGTCAGGTGTTTTAACCCCACCAAAATCAACTTTTTTTGTTAATATATTTTGTATGTTCGACGAAAACCTCGTCGGAAACCTAATTTTTCGAATGACCTCTTTTACAATATTGCTTTGTTGCTCTATCAATAACCAAGGAAGACTAGTATTTGGTCATGACTGTCACCATTATAATTAATAATAACACTTTGCAATGCGTGATTAGCTTCCTAGATGTCACTACAAATCTTTCCAATTCTCTCTTTGTCAGTCCTTCCATCTAATATTTTCCATAACAATTTTGTTATGTTCTTCCCGATATGCATTGTATCAAATAGATGAACTATTTGTAGATGCTCGTAGTATGGAAACCTACTGAATTGCATCAGGTAACTTTTCATTCCTCGTGGAAGCCCATTTTTGCATTAACGACGTTCATGAAACATCAACAAAATGAAATTAACACTAATTAATCAAATAAAATGAAATTAATACTAATGAAATTAACCAAAGATTTATATAATATATCGTACATAAATAATTTGCATACGTTGATGATTTCTAATATATTCCAACTTCCATAGGTGAGGTGTCATTCTTCATCGTTTTTTTCCATTCTCTTCTTTACCATTGCAATTTTCTTTGTTTGTAGTTTGATAACTATGGTTCTTAGGAAGAAAGTGCCTATACTCATCAAACACTTCCTTTCCTAAACTCCTTGAACAATGAGATTTTATCCTGGAACCACAAACTGGGCATGCAAATTTACCCTTTGTTTGAAGACCTACAAGATATATGAATTAATGTAGCGAATTATAGTTACAATTTAAAATAATGCATGATATTTTCAATAAATATATATAATGTCAAATCACAAAAGAAATTAACAATATACCACAAAAATGTGTTAATTAATGTGTTAATGACATGGTGTAATGGTTGTAAATTTTGTATCAAAATGTTGGATGATAAGATGAAAACCTCGAATTGTGGGATAGCTGCAGTGTTTAAGGTCACCAATGTTTCCTCTAGAAGTGACAAAAATCCAGAAGAAACTGAGAATAGTTACTTTGGGAATTTGGAGGATATAATTGGGTGTGATTTTAGTTCCTTTAAAATAGTTTTCTTTGAGATGAAATGGTATAGGCTACGGATGCATGAAAGTGATCCTGAAAGAACTATTATTGAGCATGATAATGCATTTACCATGGTTAATACAATGACATTTGAACCGGGTACAAAGCCTTATGTTCTTCCAAGTCAATGTGAGAAAGTATTTTATTCAGAGGTACCTGGTAAAACAGGTTGGTCATACGTTGTTAGATATGATCCAAGAGGAAGACTAGTAAAGTATAATCATGTAGATGAGTATGAAGATAATAATGAGGAAGGAGATTATGATTATGCAGATTAGGAGCAGGTGGTTGTAGTCGATGTGTTAGATGAAGAAGCTGAAGAAGTTGATCATCCAAATGTAGTAGACAAAGATCTCATTGATGATATTGATTACTATATTAGAAAAAATGACATTGATGATGATGTTGATATGAATGAGCCTTTCACCAATATCGATTCTGAACCAGATCCTGGTACAACTGTTGAGCTGGATGAAGAAGAATATGAATGATATTTAATTGTTTAAAATAAGAGGTATGTGTTTATATCTTTTATATGATCTTTATATGTTTTTATTTTATATAATAGAGTATATGTTACATGTTCTTTATAATTTCAAATTAGGTATGGGGAAGTTGAGAGTGATGTGCGAGGGGTGGGGGGCATAATTAGAGGTTCCACCTTCACCTGGTTTCCCCTGTTTAGTAGAGAATAAACTATTCTCGAAACCAAGAGGAGCTCTGTGCGACTGCGCCTAATCATGTACTGCTTTAACCCATTAAGGCATCATAGTAAGTGGCTTGGGATTATATTTAGAACACTTGAGGCCTACTTAATAATTGAACAATGAAGTATGGCTTCAAAGAACCGTTAACCATTGAAAACCACTACTTTCACCAGCTAACATCAACCTTGCAACATGCGTTAGCTGTTGAAAAGATTTTCACGAAATTTTATATAAACAACCTTTATGGATCAACTTATTTCTAAGGCATGAATTTAAAACCTAAGTTTTGACACTAGAAGAATCTAAAAATAAATAGAGAATCCTATAGATGACCATGCTATCACCTAAAAAATGAAACCAAGTGACTGATTCATTTTGGGAGCTAACACCAAGTACAAAAAAGCATAGTGGACAATTTTCCATAAGGGATTTCTGAGATTTACCTTTGAGAAATATCGTCTACACTAACACTTGGATGGTAGGGAGAGAGGCTCCTCACATGGCTTTACAAATCCATTTTCAGTATGCTATGGAGTGTATGAAGCCCCGGGTCTTCAATTGGAGTGAGGGTCTTATGAAGAACATGAAGAAACAACTGACAAAGTGTAGGAATGATCGATTGAAACAATTCGGCTATGGATCTATTTTGATATCCTTCTTCCTGGAAAGGGACCCTGTCTTACACATACATCATGTGGAATGGGGAATACCTGCTCCACATGATCCTCAAATGAAAATATGGGTGTATTTGATGGCCCGTCATGGTGGCATGCCAATGGTCAAATATGACCAAGATTTCTTCTAGTGGCTGAGGGATCAACTAATTATGGTTGAGGAATATGCTTATGCCAGGACCGAATTCCGTGGAGACGCGGACTTGGCATTACTTGAGGGCTATCAATGGGGAGAGATAGGTAAGAAGAATTTTTTCATTGTAAGTTGTTTTTGGTATTTTAATTATAAAGTGTTTTTTTCATTTATCCAATGCTAATCAAGTGCTCTCAACAATGCAGTTGTGGTGCCTTATCGGCCTCTAGGATCATCTCCTTTTCAAAGACTTGGAGCGATAGGTGTAGTGGTGGGTTGACGGGTGGTTGATGAGGATCTTGAGGAGATCGAACAAAACCTTGAGGGATTAACCATGAACATCCCTGAAATCATGGTGGATGAGTTACCTCGGCGGTACAAACACCATACAGTTGGTGTATCAACATCCACTGGTCGACTACTCCATTGTCTGGCATGGGAAATCATTTGTTATAGTGAGCAACATCCTTGATTCTTATGTATATGAAGCCATGAGATTCACCATTTTGACATTTTGGTCTAAGGACAAACACGTTTTTGTAAGTTTTGACGTATTAATATAAAGTTCCTACCAGCTTACTTGTCTTTTTAAATGTGTGTTTGGATTTATAAATGGCACAAATGTCTGTCTAAAACATAATTAGCCAATGCTTCTATTAATGTGTTTAGACATCTAGGAATATGTGGATACTAAATATAATCAAAATGTCTTTCCAAGAGGTGAATTCTTAAGTATATCTGTAATAATGTAGGACTTCAGATGGAATAAACGTTACTTAATTGCACCACTACTAGTTGTGAGTCAAGTCGTAAAATAAGATGACGGATGCCAAATGAAATGGAGTCAGTTAATAACTCGATAAATGCACTTTATTATATGATATTATTAGTTACACGACCAAGGAAAACACCGTGTAAACTGATGAACTCATCCGTAGGTGCATAGATTTCCCATGTAGCATATGCTAGGTTTTGAGTACTGTGACTAGCACCATCAACAAAGTTGATATAGGGTAGCGAAGATGCTAACATATGTAAACCAAGCACAATGCAAGGTAAGAAGCTTAAATGCAGAACAAGAAATGAAAAAAGAACACTAGAGTATGATACACTAAAATACAAATCACTCATGCAAAAAATATTTTAAGCATAATACTTCTTCAAGTAAAGACCATTTTTGGGTTCACCCAAAGGAATTCCATCATAATCTACCAGCTCATAAGCCTCTTTCTCCAACACTCATTTAACGATATACGGTCCATGCCACATGGGATTAAATTTATCGTCACTTAATAAGTCACGATCTTGTTCGTAAAGGAGAACTAAATCACCCTCGAAAAAAACACGTGGTTTGACATGCTTGTCATATTGACCTTTGACACGTTTCTTCTGATTTTCTATGACTAAAGAAACATCACGATGAGTCCTGTCTAATTGCATCATATATAAGAGATGTCCATCTTCGACCGAGGTGTTAGGGAGAAGTTCGACATCTATTTTTCAAAGATGGGATTTCACATTCAATCGACAAAATAGATTCAATACCATATACTAACTAGAAAGGTGTAAACCCTGTGGCAAATTTAACAGACGTCCAATAGGCCCATAATGCCGAGAAGAACATCGTGTTCCATCTTGACTTGTGAATTCCTACCATCCATCGAAGCATAGTAGTTAGAACTTTATTGATTGCTTCAACCTGGCCATTGGCCTGTGGATAGTAAGGGGTTGAGTTTTCATGTCGAAGACCCAAATTATTGGCTCGTAAGTGTGTCGAGTGATCTTGGCGATACATGGAATGCACTGGTAAATCATCTAGGTAAGGTTCTACAATGTTCTTAATATCATGAAAAGCATAAGACATAGAGTGTTGAACAGTTTCACCAACATTATTAAGACCAAAAGGGAGTTTCCAGTATGCGAAGGTTCCCCAAGGGAAAATAAAAGTAGTCTTATGTTGATCGGCGTGTAAAATATTGATTTGATTATAGCTAGAGAATCCATCCATTAAAGAGAGGATTTCACTCCCGACATAATCGTCAATGATCTGGTCAACGAAAGGGGTTGGGTAATTATCGTTAGAACAAGCCTTGTTGATATCCATATAATCAACACAAACACAGATCATGCCTTGTTTCTTGGTAACTAGAACAAGATTAAACACCCAATGAGTCAATGCTACAGGTTAGACAAAACCGACTTTACAAAGTTTTTCAACTTCGAGTTTAATAACAATAGCTTTGTGGGGATGAACTTGGAAAAGTTTCTGTCGAACGGGTTTAGAATATCGATATGTCTTAATTTCGTGTACAACAATATCTGGATCAATTCTAGGAATCTCTTCGTAACTCCATGCGAAAAAATAACGAAATTCTTGGAAAAGGGTATTATAAATTTGGATCTCATCAGGATAACATGAGGCACCGATATGAACATTTTCCATGATTCCAGGCTTAATCGAAATATCTAGAGACATGGTGGGTGAAATATTTCCCAAGTTCCCTTAATACAAAACATCACGTGTTGGTTCAGGAACAAGGGAAATAGTAATGACATTAGACGGATTCAAAATCCATTGGTAACTCTCGATAGTCTGAGGTTCCAGGAATAGGATAGAACGATGATTCCCGTCATCCCATGGGGTATCTTCCATGGACATAACTGTCATGATTATCTCATCAGTGTGAAATACCACGTGAAACAGATCAAGAGATGTATCTAAGAGAGAACGAGGAGAAGGAGTTGTCGATTGAATAGATTGATAAGCCAAATCCACTGGACATAAAGGCATTCGGTCACCATAACAAAGACAATTGCAAAATATAGGTACAATCCAAGGGTCATAATACTCAAGGGTTTCACCAACAGTCACTACTACATATGGGCGGATTATTCCACAAAATTTTTCCACGTTTCCATTATTTTCATGTTTTTATTAAATTGGGCGTGATTTTCGTCTCTATTGCCACGAAAGTTCGTCGCTATAGTGACGAGTATTTCCTACCTCAAAAAACAACTACTAACACATGTGGCTTGCAATGACTAGTTGAATTTTTGCGGGCCACTCATGCATTTTCATCGCTATATCGACGATAATTGATCTATATATACCCGAGTTTAAGAGACTTTGCGACACATTTTCTATAGTTGCGACACTATTCATGGATTTTGTTTGAGCTATTTATTTTTTCCGTCACCCACCGGTTGAACAAATCCAATTCTCGATCTACATAGTTCAGATTTTGAACTTGCAAGGTTAGTATGTTTATTTATTTACATATACTGATTTAACTTGTAAATTTTTGTTCAAATGAAATTTCATGTAGCTTGTTTTTTCCTTGATAATATATTATATGTGCATTACCATATTTCAAAATTGTTATGTCATTGGTTTTTGGATCTACTTAGTATATTCTATGGAAATTCATGTGAAATGTCAAGAAAAATATTTTTCGAAGAAGTATTTTAAGAAGAGGGAAATTTACTCCATCAATATAGATCAATTTGAGCCTACAACTCCTTATGTAAATTTAATCCTTATTACAAAACCACCAACTCATAAAATACTTTACCAGTTGGACTAATGTTTGAAATAGAAAGTGGAAAAAAATCCTCTTAGGTCTAATCCTATCACTTAGCGACCTTGTTAGCTCTCTAACTTTTGTGTTTCTATGATGTTGTGCCTATATATATGAATTTCATATTTTTAGTCTAGTATTAGGTTAGGTTAGTCATATAACACTGTATTCTTATGCGATGTTGTTTATCTCAATTTTTTATAATCATACGCAATTCTATATGTAGTGATTAACTCTAGTTTGTAGTTGATGTAACTTTTTTATACACTATTAATAAGGAGTAGCTAAAATATAAAAATTTCATGATGAAATCTACGATAACATGATGACATCTACTAGTTAGACAATGAAAAATGAGAACATGCCAAAGTGTCTTAGAAAATAAAATCGTGACCACTGTAAGTAGCATAAAATTGTGACCATTGTATGTAGCTGCAAATCAACACATCATAATTTAAACCAACCAAACCCAATTGTGGATGAAAAGTGGATGGCATTCTTTTTTTAGTGGTGAATTTCAAAGATTGACATTTTCTCTACAAAACAACTTAGAGGCTAGTGTATGGTGTCAAGTGATTCAAGTTTGAGAAATTTTGACCACTTTCGTTAAATGGTGTGTAATTATTTTCCATGGTGATTCAATACACACTACTCTAAATTACAAATTGAAGAATATCGATCTTAATAGTTAATCAATAATAATAAAAAAGAATGTCAAAATGTCTTAGAAAAAATAATTGTGAGAATTGTAGGTCACTATAAATAAACATATCATAATTGAAAGGAGTAGCTAAAATATCATGAAGGAGTAGCTAAAATATACAAATTTGACAACTTACTGTTTGGTATGGTGTAGGTAAGACAATTGCTTGTCAGTACAAGAATTTTTCACTATGAACGACGATTACAGGAAGCTTTCTCAGTCTCGAGTGGCATTAGAGGCGAGGGGCGATGGAAAATGTTATTTCCCTTGCTATGACTGCAAGGGCTTGCAAAGAAGAAGAATTTTAATAACAATAGTTGATAGACATTGTAGGGAGAAGGGGCATGCCTAAGGGGGTGATGAATATTGTACCTTGGTAAGAGGATTCAATATTTAATGTATTCTCTGTAATATTCATCATGTCCTGAATTTTAGTCATATTTCTTATCGTTTTATTTTTATTTTTATATATTTTCTATACACAGTAACTTTGCTACATTGTTTTTAAATATATAGACGATGCCCCCAAAATGTCAACCTCTAAAGAGTTATTTTCCAAGTACTAGCAGAAATACTCCTTTACAGGGTGATGAACTTCAAGATCAGAATATTGAAGCTGTTGATCAAGTTATTAATGATGATATGGATGGAGATAACATTAGTGATACAAGTCAGGAAGATGAGATACACAGATTGATGCAAGACACAATTTCTCCAATGGATGAGGACAAGTAGGATGATAGTCATGATGTTGATCCTCTACTCGAGAAGTCACATCAACCTCTTTATGAAAGCTCAACAAAAAATCTTCTGTCTGCTATATTTTGTTGGTGAACTTGAAGGTTTTGAATGGTTTATCAAACACATGCCTCACACAGATACTAAGGTATATTTTGTTAATTATTTATGCATGCATGTTCACAAATACTTAAAAGGTTCAATTTTTTCCTATATTGCTATTGTTTTCTAATTTGTAAAGTATGGATACAATATTTATGATTAATATTGTTTACATTGACTTATTGTTTTGAATTTTGTAGATTGTTAGGTGAATTTCTATTACCAATGTTAAATATATTTCCACGCACATATCGAGAAATATCCATGATTATGAAAGAAATTGGAATGGAGTATCAAGCTATTGATGCATGTACTAATGATCATATCATATACTATGGAAAATATGAATTAGAAAATGAATGCCCACAATGTTAAATA
>JZKD02S1673462.1:696664-710654 GCA_000966675.3 Picea glauca | reverse complement strand
CTATTATCAAATATTTGATACGGATCTGATCATGGCTTGATTTTATTATCCAAATACTTTCAAGATGATTGATCCAAAAATAATTTTGGACTGCTACAAATAATTTTATGAGAAACAACAGATAAAATTTGGAAAGGCATCAAGATCAGACAGACGATTTTGCAGAACTAATTACAGCCAAACCGTGAGGATTTTGAAGAAACGGTTGAAAACCCAGAACCCAAATGGACCCATTTACCTTTCACGTATATATTTTCCCAAACAAATTCATGATTTGAGAGATATTTGGGTCTCTTTTAGAGGAAAATTTCAGGTGGCGAAAATTAATAGTGATGCCCAGACTGTTCATTCATTTTATAAATATATGAGAAAGATCAGAGCCAAAGTGATCCATGATTTGGAGAGGAGGATTTTAATCCTTTCTCTTTTGTATATTTTATATTTTGTAAACATTTTTATTTCTTTTCAAATGGAGTAATGTATGGCTGAAATCTTCGGGAGAATGGACGAATATTTTCAAAGAAGAATACGGAATTCCAGGTTGCTTAATGGATTTTTTCCTGTGAGTAAAATGGTTTTATTTTCATTATAATATCTTCATATTCTTTGAATAATTGATTATACATTGATTTAAATAGCTTTAGTCTTTTTTATCAATACATGATTAATTATTATCATTTATGTATTAATTTTTTCAATCTTTAAAGTCTATTATCCAAACAATTTCTTCCAGGACTACAGAATGGACAAGTGATTCCAAAAACTTAATAGAACGACATATATACATTTTGGGTTTAGCCTTTTGTTTATAATGTTGTTATTTATGTTTTTTTAATATTGTTACATGTGCAGGTCTGATATCTTTAGATTAAATGATCTGTGATGTGTAGGAGGTTTATATTATAAATACCATCTATCATTTGCTTCATCAAAATACAAATGTTGTGATTATATCTTCGATTAAAATAATGAGATTTATCTTTGAGTTTTAAATTGAATGATAAAATGCATAGATTACTTCCATATTTATCTTGTTGTAATCATGTATAATTATGAGATCACGTGTTTATGTTCGTGTTTCATTTTCTGTCATTAAAACCTAAGCTGTCAATACATGTTCTAAATTTATTTAGAATAGTCATAAGGTTCATTGTAGATTTCTCTCTTGGACGTGGCAGTTGGATGTTTACCACTCATGCAGATGCTTGGATACACCTCACTAATTCATTGACATGATAGCTTCTTTGTATTTTTATGTCATTTGCATATTATTGAAACTATAATGTATGGTTCAGCTTTGACTATCCACATGTTCATGTTTCATTAACTTTTTTTTGTAAGATTCTTTAAATTTATAAAAAAAAAACAATAAATATTTTTATGTGCTTTCTTTATCTCCTTCCTAGAAGTAATCATTTTTCACATCGATTTTTGTAAGTTTCGATTAAAAATTGCATCTTGTAAATCATGTAAATAAATGAGACTTGTATATCTTCTATTTAAATACAACTACTATAGTTACATTTGAACATATGTACATATATATTGTGTGTTTAGTAATTAGTTAGTTATTTCTCTCTTTTATTCGTTTCTTTTAGGATTCTTAGATTGGCTAATGAAGCCATTAAACTCGTCAGAATGAGTTACACCAAACGGCTTGGGTTATTTAGACAACCTCGGATCGGACTCGCTCTTCCAATTGACGGATGATCAATTTCGCCCATCAACAAATCTAAACTTGGGTTTGCTGAATTTTGTTTAGTCTCAATTGATTTAGTCTGTTTTGGAGGCACAATAGTTGCAATTTTAGAAGAAGTCTTATTTGTTGTCTTTCTCCTGGTATTGTAAGGATGCAATGTTTCGAAATTATCTTGAAAAATGCTATCCGAAAATGTTTGGAGAGGATTCATCTTCTTCTACTGTCTCTTGTTCAACTACTTCTTCAGGAATCTCGGGAGGAATCAAGTTATCATGTGCTTCTAGGATTGTTTGAATAGAAAATTGTTAGATTTCTAGATTTAGGCCTTCAGAACTCAAGTTAGGTCTATTTGTGGGAAAAGTCTTCCTAAAATGGGGTTTGTAAGGCCCTTTGCTTGAAGAAGCTTCTTCAGCTGACCTTTTCAAATCTATAACTTCATTGGATAACTTCTGAACGACTTTCTGTAAGTTTTCTAGATCCGAACTCTCTGGTTGAGCTTTGTTTTGGGGAGGCCTAGGAAGAATTTTGATTTTCTTCTTGGAGGATGAACTAGTCTCTATCTCGTTACAGGTATTGTCTTTTAAGCTAAGAATATCTTTCTCGATTTGACTCACCTCTTCGAAGGATTCTAACAATGTGGATTTCTTGGACCTCTTTACCCAAATGGCTATGTTTTGATGTAAGGCTTTCGTGTAGTATGCAACAATAAGATTTTTGGCAGGCATTGAATCCATGGGAATTCGGTTCTTTAATGTCAGGAACCTTTGATTAAAGTATTTTATCTTTTCTTTGGGGTTGATTTTTAAACTAGAAAGCTCCATAACTAGAAATTCAGAAGACTTGTCGTCTCCGAACGTCTCAAGGAAATAGGACTCAAATTTATCCCATGACATGATGGTGTGGGGATGTTGGGAAAAGTACCAGGTGGAGGCATTGCCTTCAAAGGTGTAGGGAAAAAATATGCACACTACGTCTTCGTGCTCAACACTACGGAGCCTAATGGCTAGTATAAACTTTTTGATGTCATCTTCAGCGATTTGCTTGGAGTCTGGGTCAAATTTAGGGAGCCATTTCTCCAGATGTTTAGGCAAAGGATGTTGGGAACCAGGTATGGCCACTACATCTTGGTTGAGCCAAGGTCTGGCAGGATTGTTTGGATTTTCCATAGGTGTGGGTGGTATCGAAGGCTGAGATGAGGAACTACCTTTGTCTGAGGATTCTTCTCTGGAAGAAGAAGGAGATGAAGGGGGTGGTGGTGGTGGAATACCAGATCCTCCTGCTGCAGGAGTGAGGGTATGATATGGATCTGTAGGGTTTAAGGTAAGATCAGTACCTTTAAGTTTCTCTATGATATCAGAGAAGTCTAATGGTTGGTTCAAAGGTCAACCTGGTTGTTTGATACGGGCCAAGGTACTATGCATTCTTATGAGGGATTGACGAACAATTTCTTGTATGTCGCCTCCAGGGGGATTTGGGGTTACCGGTTCAACGGTGATCTGTGGATCGTCGTTTGATGTGGTTGTTGTTTGAGGGACAATGTTATCGTCTGAACAACTTCTAGTTACTATAGGTGAGCGAGTAGGTGGGGGAGGAGTCTTGCGACCTCCTTGTGCCATTAATAGCTTTCAGCCCCTCCTTCTAGTGCCATTTGTTGACGGGTGAAATTGACCGCTCGTCAACTGGAGGAGTGAATATGGTCTGGGGTTGTCTAATTAACCCAAGCCGTTTGGATTAATTCAATCCGATGGGTTTTGCAGCTCCGTTGGTCGATCTAAGTCCTAAAGAAAGAAAAAAATAACTAAAGGAAAAACAATAACCTAATAAATAACAATCACTAAAATCTATAAGTACATTTAAATATAAAAATGTATAATTTATTTAGCCGAAATATGATCAATAACTTTATATACAGTCTGTACAAAACACGAGTTTTAATCTAAACTCGTAAAAATCAAATGTAAATTAGTTACTTTAACAACAGTAATAAAGAAAAGTGAAAATACTATTTAATTTTTTGGTTTATTTTATTGGATGAATACATTCATGAAATCGAATATTAAACTACTTAATCAAACAAAACATTATAGGTAATGGAAATCATACCATATATATATATAACTTATAAAATAATCAAACAAATGAAATAAAATAACAGACTAACCTATTAATGCATCCAATGTCTGTTCAATAGGGAATATCCAACCACCTTATCCGGGAAGTAAACCTGCAACAGATCGTAATGTTGTTCCAAACAAAAGCGAAACAATGCGATGGAGATTGATTTTTGATAACAAAACATAAAAGGGACACAATTACAGTGATCTAATGATTTACAAGTAATTACGATGAGATAAATCTTCCTGTAAGAACTTTCATGCAGACATTCAATAGAAATTAGAGATGAATCTCCTAATTTAAATTGGATAGATGATCACTGTGTATATATTGTATCTGAAACATAAGATATGGACATCATATAAAATGAATCATGTCAAATAATATTAAATCATAACGATGAAAACAATCACCATCTATTATCAAATCAACATAAACATAACCTGAATCAAAACATCATACAGAAAAGCTAAAGCTATAACGTGCATTTTGTTTCATTCAAGTTTGCGATAAAAACGTCCATATTCTTGCCCCAGGCTGAGATGATCAAATGTTTACAAAATTATATGTTTATATAGGTTTCAGGAAACATAACTGTTTCATGTTCATAAGATCAAATTGGTTTCAAAAAATAAAGGGGGATGCAACCACCCTGATATCACTAGATATCAAAAAAATACCAACAGTCTAATTCTGTTTACTCAAAATACAAAATAGATATGGCTGAGAGATCCCAAAAAGTGCCTCATATCATCTTTGAAATAATGGTCTCCTTAATTATCCTAAAAACAAAAGAAAATAAGAAGATCTCAGATATGTTTTCTGTCATCAAATCAAACAATTCGAATTTTCTTAACTGGCTACAGAATCTTGTGATTCTGTAGCTAGTTATAATAGGAAATGCAATCTTATTTTATTGAATAAACAAAACAGCCTAATCTTAATAATAAAAATATTGTATTCAATCAAACCAAATATTCAAACTTAAGAATGACAATAATCATGCTAACAAAATCATACCTCTAATCATAAAACCAAATCATGTCAAGAAACTTTGGAATTAACAATGGCTGTAGCTGCCTCTACGTTTTTGAAAATCACATGACCTATAGTTTTCAAACACTTCTCCTTCCCTTGGATGATGGATTCAAGTCTATTTTTTTCATTTGTCAACATATCAACTTGGTCTCTTAAAGACTTGAGTTGTGACTGTAGAAGTGGAACATCGGTATAGTATCTGTTGATCCACAATCGACACACATCACATTGTGACTGTAAGGAGTTTGCATTAGAACGAACAATATTATGGGTCAGAGAATCTTCCAAGAGGATGGTAGATTTATCACAAAGATGGATACCAGGAAATTCTAGGTTATCTTTCAAACAAGGAGGCAGATTATCGACATAGTTAGAGGGTCGGTCAAGGTATAGCCCGAATGACACAGGGTCCTCTTCAACAAGGAATTTGTCAATTTCTGAGTCTGAGCCTTCGCTCACTTCAATCATGTTGATCGTGTCTACATAGGGTTTCATTTTATTTTGAAGACTTCAAGAAATTAACCAACCAACTCTTTTGTTTTTTAAATTGACATCAACACTACCTTTTAACTTCTTTCCTGTAGGTTGCTTCAGAGTTTTAATACAATCCTTTGGATGTGTGACCGGTTGACTGTCCCGTCAAATGACCTTAGGGTAGCTCGAGGGTTCATTGTTAGGGGAAAAATCAGAAGCCTGGAGAGGTGGGGGACAGGCCGTTGGGTTCACAAGGGTTTCCTCAATGACCGGCTTATCTATTTTTCCCAACTCAGGGTTGCCAAAACCCTTTCGCATAATGAATAAATCCCAACAGTCATTTTGTGACTCTAACTGATGCACGGGGATGATTTTAATCAGGCCATGATGAAATAGACTTGAATATGACCTCTGTTTCCTAAATCTTTTCCCCATTTTATACAGACTTCTGAGTAGGTAATAAGGCATATTCAACGAAAAACCAATAAAACTCATAAGCAGACATAATTGATATAGGAAAACTAGTCCGAATCATCCCTCACATGTGATGAATTACTTCACTACAACAAGTAAATCATGCCACCTAGGTTTCAAGAATGAAATTGGCATACCTCTATCACGGCTGGTTATTTTTCATGAGATAAACAGTAAATTCCAAGGGACTTCCTCCACTTTCACATTTTTGAACTATTTATGACCAAACGCTGGCAATCCCGTGGCTTGACTTAGGAAATCTTCGGTTATTTCCAATTTCACATCATCGATTTTTTCCCTACAACCATCAAAGGTTAAGGAAAACTCTTGAGTGACCTAAAGATTAAAACCCTAAAACTTTTTGATGAAAATATGTCAACCATTCTTTTCCAAATCTTCCCTAGAATTATCATATAAGAGAAGGGTTTGGATGTCGTTCAGTTCCACCGTTACCACTGGAGCCATACTGAACATACGGGTAATTAAAACTGAACACACAAGTAGGGTTTGCAAAAACGAAACAGAGCCATAGCCCTGAGCCTTATCAATACATGTTGTGATGATTCAAATGATGGGCAAGGTGTTTAATCAAAATGCGTGTGAAGAGTTTTGTGAAACCCGAGACCATGCTAAGGAGTAATGGAAACCTGTACATTGTATTCCACCTTGGTATTGAGTACATGCTAGGACCAAAGTACTCTAAAAACATAAGTGCGTGCATCATAGTTTGATTGCAAAGTTAGGTAAGTTTACAAAAATCAAATAGTCAAAAGTTTCATGAAAGAAATATGATCAAAAATCAAACCAAAATCAATACAAAAAAAATCGAATATCAAATGGTGGGGGTCTTTCATTCATACAACCATAAATCTCGTAGGCATACTTAGAATCGAAAGGATCACAAACAAGGAGAGCAACATGCTCATAGCAAGAAATCACAATTTTTTAATAAACCATATGCTTTCAATGAAGGTTTAAAACAGAATAGTAACGATAGTTGTGAGTTTTCATGCTTTCAGTCATGAAAATGAAGCGTGAATAGATGATAGGTAAAATGTGATGATTCACAACTATCGTTTAGATAAATGCTCATGAAGAGTAATTTAATTTCATAGACCCTGTGTAGGCAGCTTATAAAAATAATAATTACATAATCACTGCCAACACAAGGTCAACCAGTAAACCCTATCTACACATGACATGTCCTAACAATATCCCGAAAGGTGTATTGAAAATACATTTCTTAATGTTCAATGAGATCTAACAGTGTCCACACTTGTCCAACATGAGTCTTAACACTTATACATGATCATTCAATAGAATAAACACAATCCAGTCATCCAAATATACTTCTAAGAACTTATTTATGAAATCCTTAAAATCATCTATGACCACTGTTGAGACCCGAAATTGACATCCTCATTACCCTATTATACTCTTCACCTATACCTTTTTGGCCTACCTAAATCTTGAGTGAATGACAAGAACGCTACCAATTGCCAGTAATAAGGTCATAAGGTAAAGTATGGTTAATTCATGCATTTTGTGATTTACTGAGTTAAGGAATTAAATATTTCATGTACTAATGCTCGATTTGTCATATGTGAATCTTTGACCTCTAGATGTCTAGTGTTTCTGTGCCAGCTCAGACATCCAGTACCCGCGTGCCAACGCTGTTGTTGTCTGAATACGGTACCAAGTGCATCTAGTACTAAAATAGCATCTGTTGTGATCTGGTACCAACACACACTGTTGTGATCTGGTACCAATGGGCACGCACTGTCATGATCCTCTACCACCTTTTGTGCCCTATCGTGATCAGGTACCATCCACCTGTTACGATCCGATATTAATATGGAAGAGCCTAATGCACTAAGTTGAGTTCCAAATCTCGCCTAAGCCAATTGGTGGACGTCTATTTGTTTTAGCAATGCTATGATAAAAACAATTAGTTAATTGCCTCATCCTCGTGCACTTTGTGTCATGAGGATGAAGCTAAAGATGTAACCGAATGATTAAACTTAACAACTGATTGATTTGCAAATCACTTCGCCTCCTTGTGTTTCATGATTCTGACTATTAAATAGTCGTGGAAAGGATGGTAGAGGGAGTAGGAGAATTAGCATATTGACAATATGTGAAGCCACATGTGATGGTACAGAACATTTTCTGAGTAAAGATTAATAGAATTTCATTTATCCCCATGTTCTGATTATCTATGATTAAGTATGAGTTGATTTGTTAACAAGAGTTTCGATTTTATGCTTTGAAATGTGAGTGAGAGTAATGTGTGTGTTGAAGACAAGCTTCCTGTAGACTTCAGTAGCTGACCTATTGAAGGGGAAAGGGCCCAACGCCCAACAAAGGTCAGCCTCTTTGTAGATTAGCATTATTATTTGTTATCAGTAGTATAAACATTGAATTAGCTAAAGCTTTAATTCTGTTAGATGATAGCAGTACAGATTAGATTAAGATTTCCATTCTATAATTGCTTTGAGATCTTTATTTGCTCTATTTTGCATATGCATTGTTTCTATTCTCATGAATTTGATTTTCTTGAGTGATCATAGGTGTTGGCAGCAATAGTCAAAACTACTTGGATAAGAACTAGTGAAGTTCATTGTGAACCACAACAAAACCAACATATTGACTATTGAACTACCCATGCTATGCTTTGCTGATTGATTTGTGATTTCCCTTCAGAAGTGTGGATTGCATAGTTAGTTTTCCGGGTCAGATATCAGAGTTGATCTATCAAACCAATTCCATCTCATACTTGCATGTGCCATAATGGAGTAGATATCCTCTCTATGAAAGACAACCAAAGTGCATTGCAGTTTGCTATTTTGATTTGTTTCCAGCATGCATAATCTAGTTTAATTCTGTACTCATGACATTAGAAATTACCTTTCTTACTAGTGTCTTATAACTTGGTTGATTACGAATCCTGGATTGATAATTAATGAGTGCATTATACTAAACATATAAGTAGCACAACATTTTGGCGCCGTTGCCTGGGAGTTGCAAATGGTAGGAAGTAATTTTTAGCTTAGATTGTTTGCATACATTTTAATGTTTTTAAAAGGGTGCTTGAGGGAGGAGGATAAAACATTTAAGACATGAGTGAAGAGCCACGCAGCCACTAGAGTGGGTTTCTCCGAAGCCAGGTTGCATTCTTACCTTCTAGATAGAATTAGGATTTCAATTTAGCTAAAGAATCAAATTTCCATTTTATGCATAGATATAGAGATAACAAGGGTAGATTTGTAAGCTCCAAAGATTCAGAAACACCCCCCCCCACTAATCCAACTGACACTGGTGCAGGAAAAATTCCACCAACAAAAAATTCAAGGGGAGCCAGTGAGGCTCTAGAAGGAGAACCTAAAACAAAAGAATCAGTATTGGGACAGGAAAAACGTGAGTCTGTTGAACATTTAGGAGACACAGAAAATCCAGTTTCTGAACCATCCATCAGTAGAATGGAAGAAGAAGAAGGAAATGCAACTACAGAGATTGAAACCTTTGGGTTTCCAATCTTGGATATTTCCAAAAACATCAGCATGAAGAATATCCCATTATCATCGTTACCCACTTTCAGAGGTATGTCAACTGAAGATCCAGATTTATTTTTATTCGAATCTGACATATTATGTAGAAGCTATAACTACTCAGACGATGCCCAAAAACTTAAGCTTTTTCCTGCTACAATGAAAGATTCAGCCTTAAGATGGTTCATGAGCTTAGCATAAAATACAATCCTTTCTTGGGATCAAATGAAAGACACATTTTTACGAAAATCCCAAGACTATTGTAAGGATAATGTTAAAAATGACATTTTTAAAATGCATCAAATAGAAGATGAAATTCCTAAAGACTACATAGAAAGGTTCTTATACAACTATCCAAAGTCAAAACTATTCACCTCAGACCCAGCTGTAGTAAGAACTGTATTCTTGAAAGGTCTTAGGGATGATTGCATAGAAGTTTTAAACTTGTTGAGTTCAAGAGATGTACACCAGAAACCTTTTTCAGAAATTGTAGATTACCGTAGGAGATACTCAAGAGGACAAGCTAAAACAGGCAAAGGACCAAGAGATCCTTTTAGCAGAAATACAAAACAAAGTTCAGGGACTGTCACCAGAACTGAGTTAGGAAACTTATTTGAAAAATTTAAAATAAACATCTTGAGCACAATAAGTAACCAATTAGATACTCTGAAACTGAAAAATAAACAAGAAGAAGATTCTTTTTTCATAGATGCCGAAAGAAGCACACCAACGAGAAAGAATGCCCATTAAATGTCATAGAAATCTGTGGTCTATGTACACTAGAACACCCCACATCTGAGTGTCCAACCTTGCTTGAACTACAAGCCATGTATAGGGGAGGAGGAGTCTCAAAATAACAACCATGCCCTTCTAGAAGACCTTGGAGAGCCCAAAATCCCAATACATTTTATGATCCTAATACACAATATCAACAACAACAATGGGGTCCTTCCCCAATGACTTATCCACAATTGACACCTCAGCAAACTCAGCCTTGGCAACAAGGTTGGAGGGGACCTATGTATGGAAATCCCTCTTACCCTACATATCCATAGTACCCTGCAAACATTTACCAATTACTACCTAGATTCAACCCACCACAGATGCAATGTAATGTCCCCCTCTTTACGACAACAACTCTCTAACAGGTGCAATATTTTTTTTTTTTAAGGTGTGTGCACTCATGTAAAATGGAAGTAGACACACTTGAATCTATGTCACCACCCGATGAATAACAAGACGCAACCACGATGACCACAACAAGAAGACATAAGGCGCACAACTACAAGCATTAAACTACCATAGACCTAAGGAAGAATCCACAATGGTAGGTTACTATTTTTGCAGAGGAAAGCAGGGCGTTTAATCATAGTCCTCTTCTCCGGAGAGAGAGAAGGTCAGATAGGATCCTGGCCGACTGCTCAGGCAGAAACTAGTAACCCGACGGCAGACAAGATGCAAGCCAGACGAACACGACAAATGACATACGACATACCACAGTAACAACATGCGTTCAACGACAAGAAAATGACAATAAGTAAGATTGACCACCCATCCATCCTACCCTGCAATGGTTAGGACCTCCAAGACACATAAGCAATGCTAAAGCCCAGGTTCCCATCGATTTTAACCATTTAAGGTCTCAGGGCTGGTGACTGTTCTGAGGAACATGGAGGTGTCTACATCCCGCCCGACACAAACAGACCAAGACAGAAATTAAACAACCAGACAAAATAGTAATTGAAAGAACAACCACCTCCTCTACGGAAGGCGCAAGAGAAAGGGACTTAGACAACGACTAACCAATATTTAATAAAAGGTATTGTCTATGACCCAACTATAGTTGATTACTGACCAGCTGCTCCCTTAAATTTCATCAACTGAAAAATACCTTATACATAAGGTAATTCCAATTAATCTCCATCCCTCCTTTATTAGGTTATAAAGTCCTAAAGTACTTACTTCAAGGACATTGCCTTAATCACAATCACATTGCACCTTCTCTATTAACCATAATAATTAAGCTGCGAAATCAGTACCAGATGATGAACTCACAACATTTAACTTACCTTGAATGTCAGTAATGACATAAGCATCCCTATCATTATTTACATTCCAATAACATTTCAAGTAAAATCACAAGTACTGTGCATTTTATTATTATCATGACTATGATCTACACTGACAGGATCATAAAATAACCCTATCATCACTTCTCATCCGAAAACAATATTTCCATTTCGATAACCAAGAATTTACATTTTAACTGTTATCAACCACAATGAACTACAATACCAAGACCCTAAAATAACCATGCCCTCATTTTATATTCCAATGACTTGCATTTAAAACAACATTCAAGTTACCAATCATGTTATCAGCACCTACCTTATCTCCTTATGTTATATAGAAAATAAGTACTACCTTTACCTATTACCCACAATATATTTTAGTGAAGTTACTTCATACATATTACCACAGCAATAGATTATAGTAAGGAGACAATGCCATTACATAATATTAAAATGACTTGGCAATCTAAATATCCACATCATTCTTGGATAGGTTTCCATCCCTAACTCACTTTCTATATCACCATAACCTTTCAATTAAGGAATAAGGATTTACATTTTATTATTTTAAAAAAACAAACAACGCTACACTAACATTACCAATTCTTTACATTGATCATATCCTAAAACAAAATAAAACTAGCACCTCTTTATATTACATTGCAGTCCATCACATTCGCTGGAATATATAATTACCAAGCTTTTAGGAAAGGAAGAACAGAACTAATCCAATACTAATAATATAAGCCAGCTGTAATAAAACCACTCACGTTCAAGAATATATATCAATGTCATAATTTTATGAAAGAAAGGTAGATCTATGAAACGAGACAGCTGGAATAAAACCACCATATTTAATTAACCTCAATAGAGACTCCATCAACATGCAATCAATACCAGCCACGTGGTATATTCAACATTCTGGCAAGATAGAAATAAATTTTGGTGCTACCTATCAGTTTGTGAATATAACAATATATATAAATGAATTCTAGGGCTATCGTTGAACTATCCTAGGTCTCGCGCTAACATTCTAGGTTAATTATTTAGAAACGAAAATATAATAATGAAATAGCCACCATTTAACTAGCAATGAATAAATAACTGGAAATTAAATAACACGGCATTTATTTGCTGTAATAAACCATTCATTCGCTAGGTAAGGACGCACAGGTATAGAATTCTATCTCGTTCTGCAAACGCCAAGGTAATAAATGTTGCCCATTCAGCAAGACGCACGAGGGTGTGTGCCAACAACACGGAGGTCAATTCGTGCCAGGCCCAAGCAGGGTCAGTAACTAAATGCGCAGAGGTAAAGAAAAACTTTTTTACGCAGAGGTGAGAATTACCCAAAACAGGTACAACGAACTTACCAAATTATTTCATATAACTAGAGCCAGGCCGAGAACCAAATCACAACGACCCAATACAACAAAGTCACAACCAACTCTTAAGCACCAAGGACCGTTCACGGTTAGCGAAAACTCAACTCAGACGCAGAGGATTGGCCGAGAAACATGCAAGGAGTCTATACACCATGCGCAGAAATTACAACAGAATCACAAGGTATTTATAACAGTAAAACACAGGGAAAAACCAACGATGCACCAAGAATTTTAACCATAAAATAAAGCAGAGACATACAACAGTCAAAGAGAGTTTTCTAACAGTGAACCCCTAGAGATATACCACCGCAATGTAGAGGATTTCTGACAATAAAAGAAAACGCAGCGAGTGGTGTTTATTTGCGGGGGTTTCCTCCCTGAAACTTATGGAATGCAAAAATCAAACGCAGACAGATGGCCATCAACCATACAGAGTTGAGGTGATAGAAAGTGATGTAACACAGTCAAGAAAGAAAAAGAACAACGCAGAAGAAAGCATACAAATTGTTATCCCTTAAGCATTAAAAATTTGCAGAGATGGAATGAGGATCTCGACCTTAACTGACCAGTACAAGTGATGTGCTACAGGAAAGGGCGTATAGTCATTAAGTAGGTAAGGATAGCGGGTAGACACTTCAAAAAATAATTTACACGACACCTAAACTCATCCGAAAATTTTTACTAAAGGAAGCAACTAAACTACCTCTAAGATGGCTTAGAAATCAATAACAAAGTAAAACTATCATCGAAAACTCCACACAACCTTCAACATCAAGGGAATCATGTATGCACAAATTTAACATTTTTTCTTTATTCTTAACTAACAACGCACTGTCATACAGCCAAGCTATAAAACTCAGTCATGGAACTCAAATCACTTTACCCATTAAAACACATGCGGATCTAACCATATATCCAATGCTGTCTACCCTACTAGAAATGAAAATCATACTGTTTCCTTTCGCCCTCTTCTGATGACGACTCGCGCTCCATGCCGCTCCTGCTCGCCGACCATAGAGACTACACCGATACCTCCCAGCCAATCGCTAGGGGTACTCTGCTTCCCCCTTAGCCCCCCGAGTCATAAAGGGGCCACAAAAATCCAGAAGGTATGCCTAGCTTCCCAGCTCACCTCTAAGGCTGAGCTACCACTCTCATCCCAGCTGAGAAAATCCCAACTCCTCA
>JZKD02S1673462.1:666387-682703 GCA_000966675.3 Picea glauca | reverse complement strand
TATATTGTGCATGGTGTATTGTGGTGTATTGGTGTAACTCTTATAATATTGTTCATTGCTCATTGGATATAATTGAATGGTTTAAGTATAAGTTGAAAAATGTTTTTAAATTGTATTGGATACTGATTCACCCCCCTCTCAGTATCAACACATAGAAAGGAAGGGAAAAACAATAGTGAGTCCTCATACACTAGAAGATCCAATTGACCTTACTTCCCCTTCTGAGGATTTACCAATCCAAGATGACATCCCTAGTTTGACCGAGGAGCAAGCCACGATTACTTTATGTGGGATGAGGGAGGAATTCGAGGAAAGGGAGTGCATCTACCCAGTAATGATGGAGTCAACAAAGACCTTGAAAAAATAACAAATGAGGAAAAGGATTGGAGAATTGAAAAAACAAAATTAGGAACTCCAACAGGAAGTGAAGGAATATCAACTCTTGGACAGATATATCAAGAAAGAAAATGAGCAATTGAAAGCAACCAACCAACAAATTCAAGATGACCATGAAGAGACTTCTAACAAGATCAAGAAGGTATTACAACTCCTATAATATGTTAGGGTCATCAAAAGGGAGCTAAGAGAAGAGGCTTCAGCCATTAATATCATTGATCCACCAAAGTAAAGAACACAATCTCAAGTTTTGCAAAATTTTGGGTTTTGTTTTAAGTTGCATGAGGACATGCAATGATTTTGGCATGGGGGAATGTTGACACCCAAAGTTGACATCCCCATTACCCTATTATACTCTTCACCTATACCATTTTGGCCTACCTAAAGGTTGAGTGAATGACAAGAACGCTACCAATTGCCAGTAATAAGGTTATAAGGTAAAGTGTGGTTAATTCATGCATTTTGTGCTTTATTTAGCTAAGGAATTAAATATTTCACGTACTAATGCTCGATTTGTCATATGTGAATCTTTGACATCTAGATGTCTAGCATTCCTGTACTAGCTCAGCCATTCGGTACCCTTGTGACAAGACTGTTACTATCTGAATCCGGTACCAAGCGCATCTGGTACTAAAATAGCATATGTTGTGATCCGGTACCAACGGCCATGCACTGTCATGATCTGGTACCACCTTTTGCGCCCTGTCATGATCCGGTACCATCCACCTGTTACGATTCGGTACTAATATGGAAGAGCCTAATGCACTAAGTTGAGTTCCAAATCTCACCTAAGCCAATTGGTGGATGTCTATTTGTTTTAGCAAGGCTATGATAAGAACAGTTTGTTAATTGCCTCACCCTCATGCACTTCATGTCATGAGGATGAAGCTAAAGATGTAACCGAATGATTAAACTTAACAATTGATTGATTTGCAAATCACTTCGCCTCCTTGTGTTTCACGATTCAGATTATTAAATAGTCGTGGCAAGGATGGTAGAGGGAGTAGGAGAATTAGCATATTGCCAATATATGAAGCCGCATGTGATGGTACATAACATTTTCTAAGTAAATATTAATAGAATTTCATTTATCTCCATGTTCTGATTATCTATGATTAAGTATGAGTTGAGTTGTTAACAAGATTTTCGATTTTATGCTTTGAAATGTGAGTGAGAGTAATGTGTGTGTTGAAGAAAAGTTTCCTACAGACTTCAGTAGCTGACCTGTTGAAGTGGCAAGGGCCCACCGCCCAACAAATGTCAGCCTCTTTGTAGATTAGCATTAGTATTTGTTTTCAGTAGTATAAACATTGAATTAGCTAAAGCTTTAATTCTGTTAGATGATAGTGTTAGCGTCAGAAGTCACCCCTGGATTGCAGCAGGAGTAGAGCCCGACGCCCATCAGTTTATGTCATGATTTGTTTATAAAAAGGGGTGATCGAATGGAAGTTAACAAAAAACGATGTGGTTCTAACTCCGAAACTAGGCCAAGCATGCATAGGCAAGTGAGGTCTTAGATAAACTTCAAACAGTAAGTTGTAGTAAGGGTGAGTAGGGGGAAGACTTGTATAAGAGAAAAGCAATGGTCTATTGTAAACATCAGGTTTCTAACAGTCTGTAGGAGAAAACATCTGAATGCAAGATCTTCTTACATTCGATTGCAGAAAACTGGAGAATACAACAATGCAACAATAAACCCTTTATCATAACATAATTGCAATAATTTGTGCAAATCAGTCGATCATGAACTCCCTCAGTATGAGATGAAAGCTAGATGGGGTGAGAAGATTGTCTGTCATTAAACAATAAATATTACATATAGATGCATAACCAAAGAACTAGAGTGTTTGTTAAAACTTTACTATCGGGAGCTTTTCTCTACCATCGATAGATTACAAAATAGAAAGACTTAGTCTATATACTCAGAGAAATTCGCCTAACAGAGGTGTGCCCAATCCTCCAAGGCTTGGTGTCCCTTCAACCAAATTCGGATGGATATTCTTCGTCAGATGCCACCTTAATTGTGCATGGCTCCTGTAAGGGGAGTAGCTGAGCCAGTAAGTGTCGAGTTAGCGTGTGTAGACCTCCTCTGGCTATTCGAGGACTCGGCATGGCTTCTTTGGGAAAATGGGTACACAGAACCCTCTCGAGCAGGCCTCTTGCCAGACCCTCCATACCTTACACTTAATGCATGAGGAGAGGTTTCAACCACCCCTTCTCACCTTCATTTACTCCAAGAGAAAACTAGGATCGAGGTCAAATCATATGGCGCATGGAGATCGCGATGATCCTTTCGACGACTAGAATCGATGCCTTTGGCCCCCTTTGCACAACTCTTTTTATTTCCCAAGTGACCACGGGCTGTCACCCTCCGTTTATTATTAAATACACTTTTGGCATTTGTGAATAGGAAGGAGTTGATCCTCACCTATCATAGTCGCGATGAGAGAAACACCGAGATGGCTTAATTGGGTGCCACTCGTCCTTCTCAAATCTGACGATCCTGAACTCATTCGGTGACCCTATGGGCCTGGGTCCCGGATGCTCTCATCACTTCGCGCATCAGGGATATGAGGGAGCCACTCCTTGCGCTTCGAAATCGTGATGGGAGAAAAGGCGAGAGCCTAATCACGCACCAGGTGTCCCCTTTAGATGGACGACTGAGACTTCTCCTCGATACTATGGGCCTGACTTTGGGTGCTTTCGATGCTTCGGGGTTCGAGGTTTTGAGATGTAGAACAACATGGAACCCTCACCCTTCGAACTCCTGAATGTCGAAACGCCGACGTGACCAGATCATCTGCCACGCGTCCTTTGAATGGACAGTTGTTATCCTTTCCTGCACATGATATGGGCGCTATTCATTGCGCTAATCTAGGTGCAACTCCTCTAACCGCGATTTCCCGCCAATCGTTGATCTTCTCTTATGGCTGGATCTGGACCATCGACAATATAATTTTGCCCGCTTACTGGCTTGGAAACCTGAAGCGAGATCTTTCTGTGTTGCGCTCGGGCGTTCCTTGTGCAACTTGCTGATGTGGATATCCCTATGCCGAAGACAAGTAGTGTTGCTAACATTAGGCTCCATGGGGGATAGAGTCATCTCGGTGATGCTCTAAGGACTCATTTTGTAGTTCTAGTGCCTTGCTGTTGGGCTATGGAGTCATTTACTAAGCCGAAAAATAAAAGAAAAAATAAACAAAGAACCAAAAGGACAATATTTACAAAACACAGGAGCCACCGAAGGCTGAGACAAAACATTTTTTCAGAAAATGCCCATTTATTGGGCTGTTGAAAACTTCTTCACCCTCCAAATCTTGCAACCTGTACGTGTTATTTGAGAACACAGCTGAGATTTTGAAGGGCCCGATCCATAGGGCTTCAAATTTTTCATGCTTGCCCTTATCTTTCCTAGGAGCATCCCATTTCAGTACCAAGTCTCCTATCTGGAACTCCTCCTTCTTGGCCTTCTTATCAAAAACCTGCTTGGTCATCTACTGATGGTCCTAAATTCTGATCATTACCTACTCTCTGGCCTGCTAGACTTCTACCAGTTGATGAATTCTTCTGATCATGTCATTGGGCTCTTCTTGATAATCTTGGAAGAATTTCGCTACGGGAATGGCTAGCTAAGAAGGGAGGACAGCTTCTGCTCTGTAAACTAACTGAAAAGGGGAGATGCCTATAGATCTCTTTGTGGTCACCCAATCAACACATACAGTGAATTTCATATTTGAGTTCCAAGCCCTTTTGTTGTCCTCCAATAATCTTTTGATGATCCTTATCAGGCTTTTGTTGGAGGATTCTGCTAAACCATTGCCTTGAGGGTAGTATGGGGTGGAATGAATCAATTTGATCCTGAATTTCTCACAGAACGTGATTAACATCTCAGCCTTGAAAGAGGTTGCATTATTAGTAACAATCTTTCTTGGGCAGCCGAACCTTATGATGAGGTCTTCCAGGAATCCAATGATTACTTTGTGGGAAGTACTCCTGGTGGGGATAGCTTCAATCCACTTAGTAAAGAAATTTGTGGCAGTCAGGATCCATCTGTGTTTCCCGCTGGAAGTAGGGTGGATTTTTCCAATAAAATCTAGGCCCCATTGCTGGAAAGGTCCCAAAACAACTACAGGCTTTAAAGGCATGGACTTGAGTTGTTGCTTTCCTGAAAATCTTTGGCAGGGGATACAGGCTCTAACTCCTCTATGGACATCAGCGAATAAGGTGGGCCAGTAGTACCCATCTCTGAGAATTTTGTGGGTTGTGGTCTTCCAGAAATGGTGCCCTCCACATAGGCCACTGTGAAATTCAACCATGATCCTGTCGGCTTCTTCTGGATCCATGGATTTTAAAATCACCCCCAGGGGGTCTTTCTAGTATAAAATTTGATCGACAAGGTGGTATCTGACTGCCTTGAGCTTTAGAGCTCTTGCTTTGTTTCTTTGCAAGCCATCTGGAGGCCCCAAATCCTGCAGAAAATATATGACATCCTTATACCAAGGACATCGAGACAACAAGGGTTATCTTTGAGGGTCTACGTCGGACAGTTGATTTTGCTGATTTTTTGAACGTGCATTGATGAAATCTACCCCCAAAGCTTTGTGATTAGCTTCAGCCAACATCTTGCCTAAGCCTTTACCTTTGATCAATTTGGTAGGCCTTATTTCCAAGTCAAATTCTAGGATCTTGGCTATCCATTTGCTCCTCTTCCCGTCAATGTCGGGCTGTACAAGGATGTCCTTCATAGAGGCTGAAGGAACGTATGTGGTCACTTTTGAGTGCAAGACATAGACTTTGAAAGCTTTGAGATCTTTCACTAATGCATAGGCATGTTTCTCCATGATTTCATACCTGATCTCTGCATCTCTTAATGCCTTGCTGAAGAAGGCGATGGGTCGCTCTCGCCCTTCCTCAGTTTTCTACAACAAGACCGCTGCCACTGTATCGGAAGAAGTGAAAGAGAAGATTAGGAAATCTTTGGAATAGTCAGGACTGATCAGCACAGGTGCCTCAGTCAATGCCCTTTTTATTTGGACAAAAGATTCCCTGGGTTCAGCGGTCCATTTCACTTCATTTCCCTTCTTGAGCATGGCTATGATATGTTTCATCAGCTCAGAAAAATTCGAGACGAAACTCCTCAGAAAATTAATCTTCCCCAAAAAGGCCCCAACTTCCTTCTTAGATATGGGAAGTGACAGGGTCCGAATTGCCTCCACTCTGCTAGGATCAATCCTCACTCCTTCTGCTGATACTATATGGCCTAATAGCTTCCCCTCCTCCATAGCAAACAAAGATTTCTTGGGGTTTAGGGAAAGGCCAAACCTTCGACACTTCAAGAAAACTTTCCTCGGGTCACAACAGTGCTCTTTATCTGACTTTGAGAAGACTGTGATGTCATCCAAATAGATTACCACAAACTGATCTTTCTCCTTAATAAAATCTATGTCTATGGCTCACTGAAATGTGGCTCCTTCATTCATCAACCCAAAAGGAATTTTGGCATACATGAATGTGCCCCAAGGAGTGGTAAAGGCCATTTTTTCTCTGTCCTCAGGCATGACCGATATCTGATTATAGCCAGAAAAACCATCGATCATGGAAATCCTAGATGCACCAGTTACCCTCTGCAATATGTGTTCCATGTTGGTTAGGGGATAATTATCTTTCTTTGAGCTCCTGTTCAGGTTCCTGAAATCGACACAAAGCCTGATTTCTCCACTTTTCTTCCTTACTGGAACCAAATTGGCCACCCATTCGGAATATCTCAAGGGGACAATGATCTGGGCCTCTAACAACTTCTTCACTTCTTTCTCCATGATAGGAAGCAACATGGGATTTATATATCTTAGCTTCTACCTGAATGGCTTAGCCCCTTCCTTCAGTGGGATCTTGTGTTCAATGATGGATGTGTCATACGTCTTGAGGTCTTCGTAGGTCCATGCAAACACATCAGCAAATTCTCTCAGCAACTCAGTATATCCGTCCCTCCGTTCTGTGGTCAAACTTCTTGACAGCTTGACAAACTTAGGCTCCCCCGGTGTGCCAATGTTGCACTTGGCTGTGTCAGCATCTTCATCTGAAACCCTACCCTTTACTTCCACATCATTCCCATCGAACAATCTTTCTAAAGGAATTAGTCCCATCGGAATGTGATTGCTAGGTAGATGAATAAACTGGTGGTTAGCAATTTTATTCAAAAACACCTCAAGGTGAGGGTAACCTTCCATGTCGGGATCTTGATCAATGTGCAACGCAGAAAATTCATCAACAGATTGGAGAAATTTTTCGATTTCCAGATCATCTTCGAATACCTTCCAATTCTTGACATTGTCAGGTACAGAGGGCCTACATTTTATTTCAACATCAGATTTGACCATAGGTGGCAGAGGAACTTTGAGAAAACTAGCTGAGACATCTAAAGAATCGGATGAAGTATTTTCCCCCCTCAGAATGAAAGAAATGTTAAAATCCAAGAAGAAACTATCAATCAGGTCCCATACCTCATTTCTGTAATTTCTGAGCCGGGGATTATTTGCACAATAGACATTTCTGACTTGCTGGATAATCAACTCAGCATCTCCAAATATTGCTATCTCTTTAATTCCCATTTCTTTTGCAGCCCTCATACCCAGAACAAGAGCTTCATACTCTGCCACATTGTTGGTGGTTTCAAATTCCATCTTATATGACAGGGATATGGTCTCCTGAGAAGGTGACACAAAAATCACCCCAGCACTAGCGCCTTCCCTGGAACAGGCTCCATCAAAAAACATTTTCCAGACGGGGGTGATGGAGGGAGGAAATTCATGAGGAGTGGTGGGTTTCTTTATGAGTTTAAGAGGAGGATTGGGAGCATGAGTGAGTTGCAGTAAACTGGAACCTAAATCAGTTTCCAAGGCAAAAATGGGATGGTTGGTGGGATTAGCTTCATCACTGATTATATAGGCCAACTGGGCTTCTCTATATAGCCTCCTATGTTCTCCTCCAAATACTGGTATAGTAGCATATGTGAGGTCCATCTGCAAATTTCCCCCCAGTCTTTTTATCCAAGATCTTGACAACAACATACCAAACTTGGGGGGGACATCAGCCACTACAATATCCATGACCATACTTTTCATGGGCAATTGAAACAAGGTCACGACCAGGTCTTTGATAACCCCAAGACATTGAACTTTCCTGGAGTCAAAGAAATAGAGGTCATGATAGGCTCAGGTGAATTCTAGCCCTAATTCTTCCCTGACAGTTTTGGACATGGGGTTGTGGGAAGCCACTGAATCCATCAAGCAGTTGTGCGGTACCTTGTCATGTATGTTCAAGGAAGTGTAGAAGGGAGGGGATGAGTCATTTCTGTCTTCTACCATAGGACCTAAAATAACTGCAGGCTTTTCATCTTGCAAATTGATGGAGTTTGTGGGAAGGCATGAGACCTCAGACTATAAAATATCAGAGAAGCATCTCTTGAACCCTTCATGTTTAATCAATTCGGTTAGGGGCACAGGAATTCTGATCTTTTGAATTTCATGCTCGAAATTAAAAGAAAATGCAAGCTTTGGGATTTCTCTTATTTTGGGGACATGACTCTGGGCTATGGGAGAGAGGGGTCGGGGCTTCTTACCTCTGTGGTTGTCCAGTACTTCATTAGTAGGTTTTTTTGTTCTAGTGGACTGCTCAAGAACATCTCAGGAACATCAGATGCTACTGTCTTTTTCTTAGACCTCAGATCATACCTGCCTTGGATGCCACTAGTCTTGTCTCCCTTGCTCAGTTCATTTAGCTGACTGTCCATGAGAGACTCCTCGTATGATGATTGAGTGAGATGAGGAAAAGGAGGAGTGTCTCTGAAGAAATGGATTTTAGGATCAAGCTCACCTGTTTCCCCTTCTTCTTCCTCGACCATAAAATTGTTTTGAAAAGGGGCCTGAATTTTCTGGTCCTCTCTGTCTCTTCCCCTCTCTCTTTGCACAGTCGGGGAAGTAATATTGTTTGGCCTCCTAAAACCTCCTTTGTTTTCAATGTTTTGAGGGCCCTTGTATGCTTACCTCACCTCCACCTTCATTCTCTCCATCTCTGCAGACAGAGACTTCACCATCTTGGTCAGTTTTGAGGGTGGGGTGCCGATGGGCTAGAAGTTGAGGCTTCGGATCTTCCCTTTCTCCTGTCTGCGTTGGCCTTGTTCCTTAATATATCCACTACTAATACATTGGATTCCACTTCTATGGCCACATCTTGCATTTGAGCTAAGGAGGTGGCTCTTCTTTCTCTCAATAAAAGACAGAAATCGAGACCAAACGCACTAGCATAAGAGATCTTGGCCGAGGCTTCTGAGGGTTTTATTTTGGTAGGAATTTTATTATACATCTTGTTGAATCTTTTGGAGAAGTCAGTCATAGATTCACCTTCCATATTCCTCAAAGAACTGAACTCTATCATGTAATACATGAAATCCTTTCTATCTCCCCACTACCTCAGGAAAACACTATCCATGGCTTTGATCCCAACAATAAATCTGGGTGCTAATCCTCTAAACCATTGCCTCACCTCACCATCTAGGCTCTGGATGAAGACACTCATCTAGACATCTTCATTTTCAATGTTCAGGTTGTCTGCATAACTGTAGAAAGCAGCCAGGTGCTCTTCCGCAGTTATGTCCCCTTCCCCAGTGAACTTGGGCATATACTTCAAGTAATCTCCAGCAGGGAGGGGATTCATAGGATGAGGTAGGACTAAGGGAGCATATTTGGAAGTGACTATCGCATCCATTCTATTTAGAGGGGGATTAGCACCATCCATAGGAATATTAGGTGGGGGAGAACTTGGAGGAGAAGGATTTCACGAAGGGGCTACTGGGAATGAGTCTCAGAGTGGAATGGGAAACAAAAGGGGATTTAAGGAGAAGGCTAACGGGCTCAAGTCAGCAGACGCTCCTCTTTGTGCAGGAGTGGTAATAGTAACAAGAGGAGGAGTGGTAAAGATAGGAGTGAGAAAATCTTCTGCGGTCCTGGGTCTACACCAAAGTATAGCTTTAGAGGAGAGGGGAGTGACAAGGGTTTCTCCCTCCAATCCCAGACCGGGAGGGGAAAACTCAGCGGGAACACTCCTGAAATTTAGGAAACGAGAAACCTCGGAAAGAGGTCTGTTAAGAAACTAGGGAGGAGAAAATGGAGTTCCTACAGAAGGAGTTGGCGTATTACCTGATTCAGCGGTGGAAGCTTCTTCTTCAGAGGCCTTTCCTTTTCTAAGAACCACCTCTAGATCAGTTTCAGGTGTAGCTAGAGGCAGTTGTGGATGAGACCACGTGTGTCTGCCTCTGAAAGCCACAATTAAAACGACAGGTTCGCCATAGTGGAGTCATCACAATGGAGTCACCAGGTGCACAGTAGAAATCTTCAAAGGCTCTAATATCTGATGCACCTTCAGAATCAGAGGCTCAATGTCGTACAATCTCGGGGAAAATCTTCAACTTCGTCCCTGGCAGCGGCACCAGAAAATGTTAGCGGCAGAAGTCACCCCTGGATTGCAGCAGGAGCAGAGCCCGACGCCCATCAATTTATGTCACGATTTGTTTATAAAAAGGGGTGATCTAATGGAAGTTAACTCAAAACGATGTGGTTCTAACTCCAAAACTAGGCTAGGCATGCATAGGCAAGTGAGGTCTTAGATAAACTTCAGACAGTAAGTTGTAGTAAGGGTGTGTAGGGGGAAGACTTGTATAAGAGAAAAGAAAAGGTCTATTGTAAACATCAGGTTTCTAACAGATTGTAGGAGAAAACATCTAAACGCAAGATCTTCTTACATTCAATTGTAGAAAACCGGAGAATACAACAATGTAACAATAAACCCTTTACCATAACATAATTGCAATAATTTGCGCAAATCAGTCGATCACGAACTCCCTTAGTATGAGATGAAATCTAGATGGGGTGAGAAGACTATCTGTCATTAAACAAGAAATCTTACATACAGATGCATAACCAAAGAACTAGAGTGTTTGTTAAAACATTACTATCGGGAGCTTTTCTCTACCATTGATAGATTACAAAATACAAAGACTCAGTCTATATACTCAGAGAAATTCGCCTAACAGAGGTGTGCCCAGTCCTCCAAGGCTTGGTGTCCCTTCAGCCAAATTCGAACGGATATTCTTCGTCAGACGCCACCTTAATTGCGCATGGCTCCTGTAAGGGGAGTAGTTGAGCCAGTAAGTGCCGAGTTAGCGTGTGCAGACCTCCTCTGGCTAGTCGAGGACTCGGCATGGCTTCTTTGGGAAAATGGGTACACAAAACCCTCTCGAGCAGACCTCTTGCCAGACCCTTCATACCTTACACTTAATGCATGAGGAGAGGTTTCAACCACCCCTTCTCACCTTTATTTACTCCAAGCGAAAACTAGGATCGAGGTCGAATCAGATGGCGCATGGAGATCGCGATGATCCTTTCGACGACTAGAGTCGATGCCTTTGGCCCGCTTTGCACAACTCTCTTTATTTCCCAAGTGACCATGGGATGTGACCCTTCATTTATTCTTAAATTCGCTTTCAGCTTTCGTGAATAGCAAGGGGCTGATCCTCGCTAATCATAGTCGCGCTGAGCGAAACGCCGAGATGGATTAATTTGGCGCCATGCGTCCTTCTCAAATATGACGGTCCTAAACTCATTCGGTGACCCTGTGGGCCTGGGTCCCGGATGCACTCGTCACTTCATGCATCGGGGATATGAGGGAGCCGCTCCTTGCACTTAGAAATCACGATGGGCGAAAAGGTGAGAGCCTAATCACGCACCAGGTGTCCCCTTTAGATGGACGGCTGAGACTGCTCCTTGATATTGTGGGCCCAACTTTGGGTGCTTTTGGCGCTTTGGGTTTCAGGGTTTCGAGATGTAGAACAACATGGAACCCTCACCCTTCGAACTCCTGAATGCCGAAATCCCGACGTGACTAGATCATACGCCATGCGTCCTTTGGACGGACGGTTGCTATCCTTTCCTGCACACGATATGGGCACTATTCATTGCGCTAATCTCGACGCAACTCCTCTAACTGCGATTTCCCACCAACCGTCGATCTGCTCTTATGGATGGATTTGGACTGTCGACAATATAATTTTGCCCGCTTACTGGCTTGGAAGCCTGAAGTGATATCTTTCCGTGCTGCGCTCGGGTGTTCCTTGTGCAACTTACAGACCTGGATATCCCTATGCCAAAGACAAGTAATAGTACTAACAGATAGTAGTACATATTAGATTAATATTTCCATTCTATAATTGCTTAGAGATCTTTATTTTCTCTGTTTTGCATATGCACTGTTTCTATTCTCATGAATTTGATTTTCTTGAGTGATCATAGGTGTTGGCAGCAATAGTCAAAACTACTTGGATAAGAACTAGTGAAGTTCATTGTGAACCACAGTAGAACCAACATATTGACTATTGAACTACCCATGCTATGCTTTGTTGATTGATGTGTGATTTCCTTTCAGAAGTGTGGATTGCATAGTTAGTTTTCTAGGTCAGATATCAGAGTTGATCTATCAAACCAATTCCATCTCATACTTGCATGTGCCATAATGGAATAGATTGACTCTCTGTGAAAGACAAAGGAAGTGCATTGCAGTTTGTTATTTTGATTTGTTTCCAGCATGCATAATCTAGTTTAATTCTATACTCGTGACATTAGAAATTACCTTTCTTACTAGTGTCTTGTAACTCTGTTGATTGTGAATCCCGGATTGATAATTAATGAGTGCATTATACTAAACATATAAGTAGCACGACAACCATCCATGAAAAGATAGTTGGTGCATTCTTCAGTCCAAAGGGAATAACTATATATTTATAGGATCCCCATTCTATATCAAATGTAGTCTTATGCCTATCCTCTGGAGTTATTTTAATCTAATGAAAACCTGAGAATCCATTTGTGAATAAATATGCTTCCCGGCCTCCCACATTCCCAAGATCTCATCTATAAACAAGGTAGGGAAAGGATCATGTAAGCAAGCAACATTCACTTTCCTTAGATCTACACAAATTATTATTCCCCTTGTTTCTTTTACTGGACCACTATGGGACTGATTCATTCAAATTCTTCCACTGGGTCTATGATACCAAATTATAGCATTTGGTCAAGTTCTACTTTCACTTTTTTCTTATATATTGGATTCATCCTATAAGGTCTATGTATGACAAGTCTAGCATCTAGTTTTAGGGGTATCTTCATCTCACCCAACTCACCTACTATTCCTTTCATCTATGTATATGTTGTTGGAAACAGGTCAATGTATTCACGCAGTAATTCTTTTGTCCTTTATAGTGTTTGCTCATCCCAATAGTATCCAATGCTTGCCATTTTAGGGTTTTCTTCTATCCCAATATTGACTTTATCGAACTTAATTGGTGCAGAAAATGCCCCTGGTTCCATATATGGACCTTCCACCTCTCGTTCTCCTTGAATATATATTATATGAACATTGTGTGGATCATATTCTTCTGGTGTATCCTATGCAACATGGTAACATGAGAGTAAGTCCTTCACGGTCTATATGTTTTGTTGTTGATATTTTGTTATAATATCCACCTCAAGTTCCTCGAAAAATAGCATTCCTTGTATACGCTTCAAGGATGAATCAATATTGGGGTTCTCATGCTCAAATGAGAAAGTTACCACAATTTTTTTTTGTAACATTGTCCATTATGTAGTGCCTCTGTGCAATTCTTGTTCTATGTACCGGTTCTCTGGTATCCATTCGAATGCATGAATAAAGTAATTAGGTCATTCTTTTGGTGGTTTTAGCCTCCATTGTGTTATGAATTTTTCTATGTTCTCATTTAGTCTTCCTCACCCATCATATTTCTACATTGCATTGTTCTCATGTTCTGTGCCAAATCTAATGCGCAGTAACCATTTACACTAATACCAGCCTTGATTTTTTTTTCCTTGTGCATGCCCCACCATCTTGCGGATGTTTCCTTTAGTGAAATATCCAGGTCTAACTGATGCACAACTGAGAGGGGGGGGTGAATCAGTTGTTTCCTTGCTTAAACAATTATGCTTCCTTTAAAATCTTTACAAGGCACTCAATGATGATTACAATAATGCATGGAAATAAACAATGGCACATTCAGCATCAGTCACATATATGAGAAACACAGAGATAGATATTTTCTAAGGAATACCATACAGGGTAAAAACCTCTTCTTCTTTATATGATAAGTATTATTTACATTCTTTACATTATCATACATATGAGCACCAAATCAATGTGAGGCTACAACCTCTGTTTTGCAAGCTGCAATTTCCTGAGAGCACCAACTCTTTGTTTTTCTCTAGCACTAACTCCCTGGTTTCTCTAGCACCAACTAGAAGGAAGCACCAACTCCCTGGTTTCTCTAGCACCAACTAGAAGGAAGCTACAACTCCCTGTGTTCAAGCACCCACTTGAACCTCTGAGGACACCAGTCCTCCCTAGCACCTCCATTCCACCCTAGTTTATGAATACGAAATACTGAAACCTATTACAGTGATATAGTGTTCAATAATAGCTTACCAGTCTCATCAATGTTCTGCAAGATTTTGCTACTCAGTCTTCCTCACTGTCTTCCTGCATGCATCCACTGCCCATTCTATTCTTCTACCTTTTGTGCTCTGTGTGCCATTCTCATTCAATGCACCTTTTGTTTCTTGTCCATTTCAGCTGCTGCACCACCCCTTTACTTCTTAACACGTGCATTACTTCACCTCAGCAACAACAACCTCATCACTTCTCTGTGTCATGTACTTATAGCTTCTGTGCACCTTGTGCATGCAATGTACGCAATGCCTCTGCCTGCTCACATTGCGTTCATCTCCTCCACATCTAAAGTGCTATGTATGATCATCATGGTAACCCTTCAACTTCTCTGGTGGTTTGCCCATGCGTTCAGCATCACTAGATGCCGTGCTAAGATTCCTCAGCCTCTCTGGCAGTCGAGACTCTTCGTCTTCTCTGTCTTAGATGAGCTTATCCTTTCTGTTTTCAGCTACAGACTTCAATCCCCTTCCATATGTCAATCGCTTGTATCAATAATCCTCAATCCACTGGAAGATGGCTTGAGACTCTTGATCTTCTTTTGCGATCACACTCAGTCCTCTTCGAGTGCTCTAGCAGAGATCATCATTTGTTTTAGATATTACACTAAGAAGCGCAAAAGTAGCCCTGCAATATTGTTCAACATCACCTGCACCATTGGATTGAATTCATAGAAACTTGCATTTACTTCGCCATTTCGCACTTCGGCATTTCGGGATCCTCGTGGTAAAGATTTCGTTACACTCCATGCCCCGATCCCCGAAACTCCAAAATGGAGCTTATCTAAACTAGCTCCTTCCTTCATCTTCCTTCGATGTGACCAATGGCTGCAACCCTAGATTGAGCCAAAACGTGTTTCGTATTTCGGCATTTTGGGATTTCAGCACTCCTATGGTAGAGTCTCTTGACACTCCATGTACCGATATCTGAAGCTCCAAAATGGAGTCGGATCAACGATCCACACTCTAAGTGATTCGACGGTCCTGATCTCTTCATCATTTCATATATCACGATTTCAGGGTTCACGACTTCGGGACTCCTATGGTAGGATTTCTTGACATCTCCATCTCCCAATTTCTAAAACTCCGAAAGGGAGTCGGATCAACGGTCCACATAACCCCCTAAGATGGATGGTTGACGGGATTTCGGCGTTTCGCATTTCATGATTTCAGGACTCCTGTGGTAGGAGGTCTTGACATCTCCATCTACTGATTTCCAAAACTCTGAAAGGGAGTCAGATCAATGATCCACATAACCCCCTGTGATGGATGGTTGACGGGATTTCAGAGTTTCACATTTTGCGATTTCGGGACTCCTGTGGTAGGAGGTATTGACATCTCCATCTCCCGATTTCTGAAACTCCGAAAGGGAGTTGGATCAACGATCCACATAACCCCCTTGTGATGGATGGTTGACAGGATTTCCGCATTTCTCATTTCATGATTTTGGCAGGTTAGGGAACCCCGTTCCTTTGACCTCCCGGTCAGCGAAATGGCGATCTTTCGCCACATGTCCTATGGACCCAACAGTCCATATCTTATCAAAAATTCACGGGACTTTGTCATGTCTAATCAACGGTCCAGATCAATCCTTGATCTAACGGTTAGGAATATATCGTGAATTCACAAGCCTTTGTTGTGCCTGATCAACGGTCCATATTTGGCCTTGATCTAACGGTTGAGAATATTTTGTGATTTTGCATATCACGAGTTTGAGAGGTGAAAGGCTGGAGCATTTCATACCTTTGACTTTCCAGTTAGTGAAATGATGATTTGTGTCCACGTTTCCTACCCGTAGATGGATGGTCCTCCTTCTTTCGGGATTTTGTATACCCACTTCTCCTTGCACTTTAATGAACATGCAGGTTCTCCCTGATCCAACGATGGTCGGAACTTATGCTCAGATATAATGCCTGTGATCTGTTCTCCTCTTCTACGTGTTCTTCTTGTCTAAAATCAGATCTGACGGTCCTCCTTCTTTCGGGAATTTAAATGAGATCCAACGATCACTGATGCTTCTCCTCCCGAGCTTAGGCACTGCGATCGACTCTGTGCTAATTACTCCTGAGCTTACTTTGTTCTTGTTTTTCATCGATACTTACTCTGATCTTGTCATCAATGACCTGCCTACAATCCTTTGCACGTTTGTTGCCATCTTTGTTGTTGTACTTTCCATCAATGAAAAGCATATACTGTCTGTAAAACATGCCAACAATCTCCCCCTTTGGCATTGATGGCAACAAAGGCACCCCTGTTCTTTTCTCCCCCTTTGACATCAATGTCAAAGAAAACATGCTCTCCTTGAGTTGTTGCATTAATTTTAGGAGGTATCAGATATGAAACCAATACAGGACTCCC
>JZKD02S1673462.1:646950-659413 GCA_000966675.3 Picea glauca | reverse complement strand
TCAAGCACCCACTTGAACCTCTGAGGACACCAGTCCTCCCTAGCACCTCCCTTCCACCCTATTTTATGAATATGAAATACTGAAACCTATTACAGTGATATAGTGTTCAATAACAACTTACCAGTCTCATCAATGTTCTGCAAGATTTTGCTACTCAGTCTTTCTCACTGTCTTCCTACATGCATCCGCTACCCATGCTGTTCTTCTGCCTTTTTTGATCTGTGTGCCATTCTCATTCAATGCACCTTTTGTTTCTTGTCCATTTCAGCTGCTGCACCACCCCTTTACTTCTTCACACATGCATTGCTTCACCTCAACAACAACAACCTCATCACTTCTCTATGTCGTGTACTTATAGCTTCTATGCACCTTGTGCATGCAATGTACGCAATGGCTCTTCTTTCTCACACCGCGTTCATCTAATCCACATATCGAGTGATCTGTCTGATCATCATGGTAACCCTTCAGCTTCTCTAGTGGCTTGCGCACGTGTTCAACATCACTGGATGTCATGTTGAGATTCCTCAGCCTCTCTGGCAGTCGAGACTCTTCGTCTTCTCTGTCTTAGACGAGCTTATCCTTTTTGTTTTTAGCTACAGACTTCAATCCCCTTCCATCTGTCAATCTCCTGTATCAATAATCCTCAATCCACTGGAAGATGCCTTGAGACTCTTCATCTTCTTTCATGATCACACTCAGTCCTCTTCAAGTCTTCTAGTAGAGATCATCATTTGTTTTAGCTATTACACTGAGAAGCGCAAAAGTAGCCCTGCGATCTTGTTCAACTTCACTTGCACCGTTGGATTGAATTCATAGAAACTTGCATTTACTTCGCCATTTCTCACTTCGGCATTTCGAGATCCCCATGGTAAAGATTTAGTTACATTCCATGTCCCAATCCCTGAAACTCTAAAATGGAGCTTATCTAAACTAGCTCCTTCCTTCATCTTTCGCCGATCTGACCAATGGCTACGACCCCAGATTGAGCCAAAAAATGTTTTGCATTTCAGCATTTCCAGATTTCGGCACTCCTATGGTAGAGTCTCTTGACTCTCCATGTCCCAATATTCGAAGCTCCAAAATGGAGTCAGATCAACAGTCCACACTCTAAGTGATTCGACGGTCCTAATCTCTTCGTGATTTCATATATCGCGATTTCAGGGTTCGCGACTTCGGGACTCCTATGGTAGGAGTTCCTGACATCTCCATCTCCCGATTTCTGAAACTCCGAAAGGGAGTCGGATCAACGGTCCACATAACCCCCTAAGATGGAAAGTTGACGAGATTTTGACGTTTCACATTTCATGATTTTGGGACTCCTATGGTAGTAGGTCTTGACATCTCCATCTCCTGATTTCTAAAACTCTGAAAGGGAGTCACATCAACGGTCCACATAACCCCCTGTGATGGACAATTGACGGGATTTCGACATTTCGCATTTCACGATTTCGGGACTCTTGTGGTAGGAGGTCTTGACATCTCCATATCCCGATTTCTGAAACTCCAAAAGGGAGTCGGATCAACAGTCCACATAACCCCCTGTGATGGACGGTTGATGAGATTTCGACGTTTCACATTTCGCGATTTCGGCAAGTTAGGGAACCCCGTTTATTTGACTTCCCAGTCAGTGAAATGGTGATCTCTCACCACATGTCCTATGGACCCAACGGTCCAGATCTTATCAAAACTTCACGAGCCTTTGTCATGTATAATCAACGGTCTAGATCAATCCTTGATCCAACAGTTAGGAATATATCATGAATTCACAAGTCTTCATTGTGCCTGATCAATGGTCCATATTTGGCCTTGATCTAACGGTTGATATTATTTCACGATTTCGCATATCGCGAGTTTGAGAGGTGAAAGGCTGGAGCATTTCATACCTTTGACATTCCAGTCAACGAAATGTTGATCTGTGTCCACGTGTTCTGCCCGTGGATGGACGGTCCTCCTTCTTTCGGGATTTTGTATACCCGCTTCTCCTTGCACTTTAATGAACGTGCAGGTTCTCCCTGATCCAACAATGGTCGGAACTTATGCTTAGATCTGACGCTTGAGATATGTCCTCCTCTTCTATGTGTTCTTCTTGTCTACAATCAGATCTGACGGTCCTCCTTCTTTTGGGAATTTAAATGGGATCCAACGATCACTGACGCTTCTCCTCCCGAGCTTAGGCACTATGATTGACTCTATGCTAATTACTCCTGATATTTTTTTGTTCCTGTTTTTCATCGATGCTTACTCTAATCTTGTCATCAATGGCTTGCCTAGAATCCTTTGCACGTTTGCTTTCATCTTTGCTGTTGTACTTTCCATCAATGACAAGCATATACTTTCTGTAAAAAATGCCAACACTAACAAACTTTTATTTTCCAAAAATTCCTCTTTATAGTTTGTCAAAAATGCTTCTAAGTCATTCAAACCATGAAAAGTGGGAGGTTCCCTTACCTCTCTACTGGTCCACCTTACTGCACCCTTTATTCTTATGCACCTCCTTCTAGAGACTTCATCTAGTCTTTGTTGCTAGTTTTCCAGACTGATCTCGAAGTCTGAGGCACAAGATGTAATGCTTCTCTAGCTGAGTACCCCATCTATATTTGGGTTGACATAATATTCTTCTCGTGCGGTAGTCCTATATAGCTGATTTATTTCTTCCAAGTTCAAGCATGTCGTCTCTACAAACCTTTATCCTTCTGAGGGGTCTAATGGTGCAATCACTCTGTACTCACCTAATTCAAAGGTCATGTTCATTGTCTTTAGGTTGATCACAACCTAGTTATCAAATGCCCAGTCCAATCTGAGTAATGATGGGTAGTGTGTTGTGCCATCTACTATTACTATAACTTTGAAATCTACCATAGTGTGCACTCCATCCAAATATATTGTAACACCTTTAAGTCTTCCAATTGATAACACTCTATTCTAATTTTCTAATTTCAACTCGACAAGTGATTATCCTAATGTAGGTTTCCCTATACATTGCCATGTATTTTTAGGTAAGACATTCACTTCAGAGCCTAAATCAAGTATGAAATCCCCCATATTGAAATCCTCAATGTTGGCATTTAACCTAAATTTCCTACTTGCTCTTCTTCTCGTATGGAGATGATTAACTGTCTTTTGTTCTAACTTCCCTTCTAATTTTTTTTTGCATATTTCTAGCAAGTTATGTAAGACCTTGATGGATGATGGATCATTCAATAACTTTACACATGACTGCAAAAAAATATTTAGGTTACTTACTTTCTCTGAAGGTTGTCCTTTGCTGGTGTGATCCATTGAGGGTGGCATCTTGTATATTGGTTGATCTTGAGTTTGATGCACAATTGATGTAGAAGCAATGTTCTATTTTAAAATCTCCTATCTGGCCTCCTTAAACGTCTCATTTTCTTTCTACAAGTCAAAACACTTTTGTGGCTCAGTGTTCTTATTGACCCAATGGTGTTTATCTCGATATTGTTTTGTTGCATCATCTTGTGTCTTGGATCCTCCTCGAGTAACTATGTTGATATTCTCCCCATCATCTTTAGCTTCTACCAAAATCCATTGGACGTTTTGATTGTTTTGGTTCCTTTTTTCCTATATTTTTCCCAATAATGTTGGACAATATTTTTTCTCGTGGTCTGCTGCGAAAAAATACATACATGTCACATGTGGAAGCGAACAGTCTATTGCATAGTGTCCTATTTGTTGAAAATTATGGCAGACTACTGGACCTCTTCCTCATCCAAATCCTCCTCTACCCTATCCTCCACCTTTGAATCCACCTCTATCTCTATGCAACGCATTGTATTGGGGTATCTGGTTATAATGAGTGGTATTATACTGTGGCTATGCATTGTTGTATTACAGTTGCATGGGATTGAATTGTGGTTGTGCATTATTGAAATATAGTGCAACAAACCCTATCATCATCTCTACTTATACCCTATAAGTATATGAAGTTATCTCCCTTATTAATTCCAGTGTTCTATAGTCCTTTTCATCATGACCCACTAATTTGTAAAAATTGTAGTAAGAACTTTTTGGCACTATCTTATATTTCTGCATCATTGGAAAATGATATGGATCATGCCCATGTGTCTTACAAATTTCACACCATGGTCCTCCTATAGGCAAGGCGTTTGGCACCCCTGTGGCCAAGTACTATGCAAAGGTTGGGCATTCATTCTTATGGTGTCCTTATGTCATGCATAATATACATCAAACAACTTCTCTCTTCTCCTTCCCCTTATTATGGTTCAACTAAAATTTCATATTCTTCAGATCCTCTTTCACCTCTTATATTTTTGGATCTATCTACTTATAATTGCTTTCTTCCAGATGCAGGGCTTCTTGCAGAGCCTCTTCCTGAGTTTGGAACTTCTATTGTCTCAAGGGATACTTCAAATATGGTAATAGTGAGTTTACAAATAATTTCCTATGTTTCATATCAGTAATAGATTACTTCAAATTACCTTTTAGACGTTTAAAAATTTGATCAATATCCCATACATAATCCCCTAGTTTGTACATAATCTCAATCATTTCATTCATATACTGGTCTTGTGAACTTGGCTTCTGAAATTCATTTACCAACAATGTTTTCACCTATGAAATAGTCTTTGGTTCTCCTTTCAGAATGTTGACATCCAGGATCATGTACCAGTTTAATGCGTGGTCTCTAAATGTTATAACCCACTGCATGAATTTTTTATCCTCGTATGTAACCTTCTTTTCTTCGTAGATATTTTCACAAACGAATAAATTCTTCTCAGGGTCCTCTGATGCCTCACCATGAAAATCTGGTAATATGATAGTGGGATCTACTCCCACCATTTTGAGATGTGTTGAACTACTGCCTTCGTGTGGTGTAGATATTTGATTGTTACCTCCTAAAATTGTACCCCCAGTTGGTTTCCCTCTATTGGACACCTGAACTGTTGCCCCTCTTCTATGAAAAAATGGTTGTCTAAAATATTGTGTTCCTTCAGGTGTATTAGTCACACGTGAGGTTGTAGGTTCCACACTAACTGTGATCTGGACTGGAGTTCCACCTTTTGTTCCTGATCTTGGACCGATTTTTTTCCTTTCATATGTTGTGCACAGTATTTCCTCAATATTATCCACATCCTGGAGATCCTTTACCTCTTCTTCATCACTCGTCAAGCCCTCTCTGACAGCTATGGCGCTCTTTTTGTTATTCATCTTATACTAGTAAGGTCTACCTCTGCACATCGTTCCATATTTTCTCAGTTTCTGATTTTTGTGGTCCTCATCCATCATGATCAATTCCATTACCTCCTTCTCCTTTCCCTTATCCAGATCTCTATCCATATCTCAGACTCATGTCAGTGCTTCCCCCCTTCCCCCATGCACACAAGGAAGTTTAGTTGTCTGATTCCATGGCCATCATGCCTTTGTCATATAATAAAATCTTGATGGAAGTATATAGTGATATTATGTCCCTACCTATGGGTCCCTTCATAAAATCCTTCTCTGCAATAGTGTACGAATTCACAACATCAACTACAAATTTAGGGATAAACCTTGCAAGAATATTTTCCAACCAAAAATCTATTGCACACGAAAATTTATTATTGACTTGGTACACCTGCATTATCTCCATGGGATTCCACTCTAGATTTCTTATCTTATTTTTCAAATGGTTTTCCTTCAACCTCAATAACCACTCCTCTAACAGATGTGGAAATTCCCATAAAAATACTTCATGCAAGTCATTAAAAAAATATTTGTAGAGATATTTGCGTAGTCTATATTTAGGGTTTCTATTGTCCTTCTACAAAAACCTGAGTTCCTTTGTCCTTAACTATATTTCAAACTCCTCCTTTGTTGGATTCCATGGCCTGAACATTCCCTTCTATGTTTTCATTCTTTGTGTTGTTCTTCAACATATCCCTTCCAATCTATCATGTGCAGTTCCAGCTGAAAACAAAACTATCTGTCAGATTCTTGGGCTGACCGAGGTTCTCATCTCAAAGGTTTCCAACAAAACCCTCAAACTATCAGCCCTCCTGGTAACCTAGAAGGAAACAGTGCACACAGAGTGCACAATGCAGTCTCACCCAAGATAACTTATGGGGGATTTCCAGACTTAGATGTCTGCAGTTAGGGAAGGGATTGGGACTGTGATCTGATCCTTTTCCTCATGCATCACATTTATTATCAATTCATGTAAATCTTTTATTCATTCATCAAAGAATATATGCATGCATGTTGTCATAATGTAAGATAACCATCCATTCTTTCACTCGTAAATAGCATAAACAGTAAAACAACCATTCAAATACATTAACACAATAGGGTTATCGTGGTTCACCCCCCTCAAGGCTACGTCCACAAATATTTGTCTCTTATGTTATTTTATTCATCATTCTTCGAAATATGCATTGTCCGCATTACATTCTTCATGATTACAATAAAAAATTAGGATATGTTTCATCCGTGAGGCATTCTATACCACACCATGCTCCACATCTTGTGACCTAACCCTCAAAACTCTTCGCTCTAGCTTATTCAAGCCAAATTATTATCTCCTTGAACAACCTCTACTAGACCTCCTAGGTCATTATTTATACTATTTTATTGTCTCATATCCATTAAATTCATTTCAGAAACCCTAAACCTAACATGGCTAGGTTTGTATTCATGTGTGCCATGATGTTTTTCCTTAGTCTTTGGCCTACTTCTTTTCCTCCATATTCTAGATGCTTCTTTTCCTTCATATTCTGCATGTTTCTTTTCCTGCACATATACTGCGCTCTCTAAAATAGTGTTTTTTCCTCAAAATTGGCATGCGCCAACAAGATATATTTAGAGAGGGATAGGGAGAAAGAGGTAAAGAGAGAGGGGGAGAAAGAGAGGTGAAGGGAGATATAGAGGGGAGGAAAGAGAAAGTAGGAGAGAAAACAAGAGAGTGTGAGGTAGAGAGAGGAAGAGAAGGAGAGAGGGAAGGAGGGGGAGAGAGAGGGGAGATATTTTAAATTTAGAGATGTTATGAAGTTCTTTTCAATTTACTAGAGCATAACAACATGAGTAGGATCACTGAAAGAAAAACAATCACAAGGTACACAACATTTTATCCTGGGAAACCCTCATGGGGGATAAACCCAACAAAAAATTCATCAATAATAGATTTCCAATACTATGCTAAGAATTTAAGACAAAACCACCAAGAAAATACTAGGGTTGATCATGTGCCTCTCTCTCCTTCTTCTTGCAACTGAAGCTACCTTCAAAAGATGCGCACTAAAAGTTTGAGAGAGTGAGTGAACAAATGAGCCACCCTCCTAACTTATAAATACTAGTTGAGGATGTGCTAGGGTTATGTCTCTTCATCAGGTAGGGACGACTTCTCCCAGTAGTGGTTAAAAACACTTTATTAAACCCTAGGGGGCAACTTCTCAAATACCACCATATAAATATGGTTTGACCAATCCACAAAAGGGGATTTGGTCATTCATAAGTCCTGACATGATCAATCCACAAAACGAGATTTGATCTATAACATAATAACTCAATTATAATTAGAATATTCTTACAAGTTACAATATTTCAACACTCCCCCTTAACGAGAAGGGTATTCTACTGACATAATCCAATACATCATTAGGATAGAGGGAGAGAGAGAAACAACAACATCATCATCTGGAAAACTAACTGTCATATCTACAAATCATCGAAAGTTTTTCTCGTCATCAATAACGTCATCGTTCATATCATGGAGATGGAATAACATCATCATCAACAACATTAATTGGCATAACGTTAAGGAAACACCATCATTAACAACATGAGGTTAGTACAACAACATCAACAACAAAACGAGGCTGAAACAACATCATCAACAACAACACGAAGCTAAAACAACAACATCATTAGCATGAGTCTGAGATAACAACATCATCATCATATGGAAACAGAATGAGGTAGGTGTAACAACATTTTTTGGTACTATGGAAGACCGTCCTTACCAAACCTTAAATATTGGACCAAGAATCATAAGATTCCCTAGGATATAAAATCTTAACGGAGCTGCCACATAGTACTCTGACAGATCATCCTTACAGGACCTTCGAGATATGCCTGGGAATCAAAGGATTTCCTAGGATATAAAATCCTAACGGAGCTACCACTACTGACCACAGCTGGCATATACATGCACAGGTTCTTTGACAGACCATCCATACCGGACCTTTAGGATTTGTCCAGGGATGATCAATCCCCTAGGATACAAAATCCTAATGGAGCTACCCGTTGTTGGTCAGGATACCATAGCATCATCATCATCACTCCCCCTTTCAAGAGAGGTCCTTTCGAACTATGCCAAGCTTGTCTTTGAAGTATTCAAACTTCACACGAGATAGAGGCTTGGTCAACACATCTGTAACTTCCTCATCTGTGCCAACATATTGGAGCGTTACAACTCCTCTCTACACCATATCACGAATGTAGTGATACCTTATCTCTATGTGCTTAGACTTTTCATGCAACACTAAGTTCTTTGTCATCTTTATGAAACTATGGTTATCACATAGAATCATGGTGGCTTCTATCTCTATATCAAATAGACCTGTCTAAAGCTTTTGAATCCATATGGATTCACAACTGGCAAAACATGCTACAATGTATTTTTTTTTTGTCGTGTTGAGAGAAATACTGGATTCCTTCTTGCTCTGTCATGAATTCATGACTAACCCCATACTGAAACAACATCCTGAAGTTCTCTTTCTATCAAAAACACTTCCATCCCAATCTGAATCAGTATAACCTTACAATCTAAAGTCATGATGTTAGGGTCCTAACCCGCACATAGGTAGAACAATATATTCAGATGTAATATAGGTCAATATTAATAAGGCCTTTCAATAAAATAGAATAAGGCGGATGTAAGAAGACCTAATAGAAGCTTCCAATTCTAGAAGGATCTTCCTCTAGATGCTTCTTTTTAGTATAAATAGGAGTCAAGGGTATGAGAAACCTAGCTTGGATATTATTGTGATAGAGCTCTACTCAACTGGAGGTTTCCCCCTCGAAGAGGCCCATGAACATTGCTTTCAGATTCAAAGTGTTATTTATGTTGTTATTCTTATATCATTTCAATGTTATTGTGGTGAATGTTCTAGTTATATTGTTGTTATTCTTCCATTACTAGCATTTTATTTATGTTCTGCATACATTTTATATCTGGTATATTACAAGTGGTATCAGAGCACTTTCCTCAGTAGAAAGTGTGGGTTAAATTTTTTTCAGGGTAGAGATGTATTCTGGCATCTTTAAGCCACAGAGCTCTGTCTTTACGTGCATAAACCCGTGGTTGAGGGATTCATACACGCAGGAAATACAAGTGGTACTTAAGTGCACATCTATTGGCCACCCTTGTAACCCCTATTGGTACCCCTTAGTGTGGTAGCGCATCAGACAACACCTATGTACGGATCAGCCTAGATTACCTGAAGCCCTCTTTAGATAAACCGATCAACCGCCTGACTACTATAGTGTCACCGAGAACAACACTCGGGAAGATACTCTCTAGTACCTGGGTAGTCAGGTAGTATGGCTAAGGTTACGGTCTATCCTCCTTAGTTAGTGCCTTGAGATATTGGGTGAGTACTACTATTGGACCCCGCACGTATATCAAAGAGCTATAGCACAGGGAAAACCCTTGTCTGTAGAACCCTTGAATACCTAACCCTTGGGGACAAAAACATAAAAAAATTAAAACAGACAAGATCTATTGTCGTGCAATTGTGTTCAGGTTGCCAAGTAAATACACATTTCTTTTTGGTTAATCATTTGGGAATTTCCTCTCTACAGTATTCTTCAGACCGGACGTTAAAAAAAAAAAAGTCTGGAAATTTTTCCACCATTATTTCAACCCTATTCCATTGGATTCATCTCTTCACCCTTATCACATTCATCCATATCATTTTTTTGGCAAAATTTTTTTACCTCGCCCGCCCCTTTTCAGTTCCCCCATCCTCATGGCCCATACTCAAAGCCAAGACTTGGAAGCTCGCTTCAACACCTTGTAGTCTGGTCTCATTGAGACCCAACAAGAAGTGAAACAACTCAGTGCCAATGTCGTTGCCATCAATAAAACCATACAGTCCTCAATGAGAGAAATCAAACAAGACCTCACCACCCAACTTGAATCATTCTTTTTGGCACTCTGCACCAAACTGCATATCCCTATAGATAACCCTTCCTCTTCCTCACCTCGACATACTGAAGGTGTCCATTCCTCTCATTCCCATACCTTGCAGAACCATCACTTTCAACGTGACCTACACCTTCCGCGGGTGGATGTGACCAAATTTGATGGTTCATACCCCACTGGTTGGGTAACCCAAATGGAACATTACTTCTCTTTATACAACATTATAGATGACTTGTCCAAACTCCGGTATGGTGTTCTCCATCTAGATCAAGAACATTGGCAATGGAGAAAAAAATCTCGTCAAGGGTATATTGCTTGGACACAATTTGTGGCAGAGCTTTATGAATGCTTTGACACTGACACCAACCATTTGGGTTGTTTGACAAAGATGAAATAATTAGGAATAGTGGAAGACTTTATAGCTTCCTTTGAGCACCTGGATTTTAGAACAGAGGGCATGTCTGATGCATTTTTCCAAGAGTGTTTTATCAGCGGCCTCAAGGATGAAATTCGGGCCCATTTCCTCATGGCTTGACCTGAGAGTTGGGTGGAGGCTACCAAAAGAGATAAGGAAGCACAATAGGTTGTATCTTTTCAAAACTGCAAACCCTCCTTCATCCCTCACCCTAAACCAGTAAATCCCACTACTCCCTCTGCTCCACTAAAGATCCAAAAATTGACCCAGGCTGAAATGAATGAACGCCAACTCAAAGGCCTTTGTTATAATTGTGATGAAAAATATTTCTCGGGCCACAAGTGTAAAGAGAAAAATATTTTTATGACCATCTCTGAGGAGATTTCGTAAGAGGATGAAGAAACTCCCTCTATGTATGAATCACCTGAATCCATTGACAAAACCCCTCCCTCAGACCCTCCCGAAGTAGAACCAGTCATTTCCCTCAATGCTCTCACTGGATTCTCCACTCCCCAAACCCTCAAGCTAATCAGTTACATCAAGCATCACAAGGTCATCAGTCTGGTTGATAGTGGCATCACCCATAATTTTATTCATCGCCACATTGCCCAAGACACTCATTGCTACATCCATGTCATCAATAATTTCCAAATCATGATTGCCAATGGTGGTTCCATGAAATGTGGAGGGCGTTGTGAAAATGTGCGTCTCCAAATTGGTGACTACCACCTGAAATCCCATATGTTTGCTATCAACATGGGAGGTTGTGACATTGTGCTGGGTGCAGACTGGCTAAGGACTTTGGGCCCCATTCTCATGGATTTTAAAGACTTAACCATGCAATTCGACCAAGAGGGACACCAATATAAGTTCCAAGGCATCACCACAGGTTCACCTGAGATCATTAGTTCCCATCACATGAAAAAGATGCTCAAAAAGGGTCATTCTAGTGTTATCACCCAACTCCATGCCATATAAGCAACAGAGACACCTTCTATACCGCCAGACCTCCAAGCCATCCTTTCTAAACATCAATTGGTCTTTTCCACTCCCTAAGGCCTCCCTCCTTCTCATGGTGTTCATGATCATTCTATTCCCCTTGTATCAGGAATCCTTCCTCCCAATATCCATCTGTATCATCACCCCTTTTCCCAAAAAAATGAAATTGAGAAAATGGTCCAGGAACTCCTTAATGCATGAGTTATCCACCCTAGTATGAGCCCCTATTTGTCTCCTGTGATCATGGTCCTAAATAAAGAAGGGTCTTGGCGAATGTGTCCTGACTTCCATGCCTTCAACAAACTTACCATCAAAGACAAATTCCCCATTCCTATCATTGATGACCTCCTGGATGAATTGAGTCGTGCCCAATTCTTCACTGAACTGGATCTTCGTTCGGGCTACCACCAGATATGTATGAAAGAGGAATATATTCCCAAGACTTCCTTTAGAACTCATGAGGGCCACTATGATTTTTTGGTCATGCCCTTTGGCTTGTGTAATGCCCCCTCCACCTTCCAAAGCCTCATGAATCATGTCTTATGTCCTTTTCTCTGCCATTTTGTCTTAGTTTTCTTTGATGATATCCTCATCTATAGAAAAAACTAGATAGACCATCTTGCTCATGTGGATCGAGTTTTCCATCTACTCTCTCAGCACCAACTTTTCCTGAAACAGACTAAATGTGATTTTGGCACCTCAGAAGTAGAATACTTGGGTCATCTAGTTGGAAAAGATGGTGTCAGGGTGGATCCTAAAAAGATTGAAGCTATGAAATATTGGCCTCACCCAAAGACTCTTAAGAGCTTGCATGGATTTCTAGGCTTAACAGGGTATTATCGCAAGTTTGTTAAGAATTATGGGAAGATTGCAGCACCTCTCACTGCTCT
>JZKD02S1673462.1:623474-643458 GCA_000966675.3 Picea glauca | reverse complement strand
ACCTTCTTCTATTCCAATAGCAATTTCATATTCTATGGTTTTTCCATTAGGCCACATAAGAACTTCACCATCTATGAATGCAACCATGGAACCTTTCCTATCTAAGGCTGAGACATAAAATAAATTCTTTTTCAAACTTGGTACATAAAGTACATACTTCGTTCTCATCAATGTCCATGAATCAAGTTTGTAGGTGGATTCTCACATTCCTTTGATAGGGTACTTGTAATCATTTTCGAGTGAAGCTTTATGGGGAAAGTCCTTTTCTATAAGGATAAAGAGAATGTCTCTTTGACATGTCATGTGCTCAGAGTCACCACTGTCTATGAGCACTGTGTCCTCTCCAGGTGTCATAGATCCTGAGAGGGTGAAAAATAAAACATAATCTTCAATCTCTTTTTTAGTTATCTTCATGGGTGGCTCATCATCTGAAACTGTATGGGCATGATCTATTTTGTTATTTCTCTTCTTGCATTCTTCCCTTCTGACAAGAAAATTCTTAGCAATGTGTCCCATCTTATCATAATGATAACATTGATAAGAGGAGAAATAATTTTCTCTTCTTTGACCCTTCTAATATTTATGGAATCTCCTTGGAGGGTTAGATTCTTTATGGAAGTGGGTGAATCTCTTTGGGGAGTGAGATTCCTTATGGATGTGGGTCTCCTTTTGGAAATGAGACCTTTTATTTCCTCCTTTATCATGAGCAGCTAGGGCTTGGTATTCATCCCTTGATAGTAATGCTTCTTTGTTGGCTACTCTTTCTTCTTCTTGAACACATTCTTCCCAAAGACTATCAAATTGGAGTTTTTTCTTTCTTGCACAGATAGTTTGGATGAAGGAATCCCACAATTTTGTGATTACCATTAAGAGTTGTCATGATGAGCTCATATTCACCCATGTTGTCTCCAATTTATTCTAACTGTTCTTTGAAATGAGTAACCCTAGAGAAATAGTCTTGAATTGTTTCTCCTTTCTACATGTTTGTATTTTCCAGGTGGGTTCTCAAGTTCATCTTCTGGTTAATGTTATTTCCTCCATACATTATTCTTATCGAATCAAACATATATTTTGGAGTATTCTTAGAAGACACTTGAGGGATCAAGTGGTCTTTAATAGAGTCCGCAATAATTCTTTTGGCCCTAACCATATCCTTCTTGTACTTTGGTTTGGCTGCATCTTCATCATATTCCAGTACATTTTCTTTTACGAATTTTGCAAGGTCATTCTCTTCAAGAATGAATGAAATCATTTATTTCCAGGAACAAAATTTTTCCACACCTTCTAACTTATCAACAAGGTTGGTGCTTGCAGACATCTTGACCTAGAGCTAGGAAAATGATCGAAAAAATAAATTTCTCAGAAAATGAATCTGAACTTATCAGGAGATGCACTGGAATGAGGCGAGTGGGTTGGAGCAGTCTGTTTTCAAAAAATCTGAATTTTACCCCTTGAAATTGGACCTGCACAAATCTAGATTGGTACTTTTGGTACTGGTTCTAGTTTCTCGGTTCTCTAGTACCAGTCAAAACTAGAGTAACACTTTTCAGAGGCTCTCACCACTGAAAAGGTGTGCTCAATATGCCAAATGATGTGCTAGGGTAGGATGCACTTTTCTAGATGGGTTTTAGGAAAAACTTCCTTTCCAATAAAAAGCCCTAATTTTCTTGTATGACAACAGTAACATTTTTGGTTACCTAGTGAAAGGTACTCTATTCAGTTTAACTTTGAAACCATGTTAAATTTATAGTTGTTATTAAGTTCTATTCAATTTACTATATCATAACAACATAAGTAGGATCAATGAAAGAAACACAATCACAAGGTACACAACATTTTATCCTGGGAAACCCTCATGGGGGAGAAAACCTAGCAAAACCTTCCTCAATAATAGATTGCCAATACAATGTCAATACTTTAAGACAAAACCACCAAGAAAAGACTGGGATTGATCATGCACCTTTCTCTCCTTCTTATTGCAACTACAACTACCTTCAAAAGATGTTCTTTAGAAGTGTGAGTGAGTTAGTTAACAAATGAGGTGTCCTTCTCACTTATAAATATTATTTGAGGAGGTGCTAGTGTTATGTCCCTTCATCAGGTAGGGCCGAATTCCCCCAATAGTGGTTAAAATCAATTTATTAAACCCTAGGGGTCGAATTCTCAAATACAACCATATAAATATTGACCATCCCTCTAGTCTAGATCTAGGTACTCTATGTTCCAATGTTTGACATGTGTTTCTTGGGAAATCTTCCTATTTTCTTCACATGAACTTCCCATATTCTCTCTCTCTCTCTCTCTCTCTCTCTCTCTCTCTCTCTCTCTCTCTCTCAATCCATTTTGTCATTCACGATGATTTCTCCTTCTGTTCTACCTTCCCCTTTCCTCAATATGGAACATTCATGTTCCTCGAGTTCCTCAGCTTGCGTCTGTCAAAAGAAACCATGAGAGTAATGTTCCCAAATCGAAGGGGCACCTCCACGCTACTCCTAGTTGATATCTTCATCCGATTGAGTCACTCTTTTATGTACATTTATGAAGGAAGTCTTAACTACCCCAACCACCGTGTCTCATTTCCATTAAAAATATTTCTTTTGAACAAGGTGAATAGGGTCTTTCAGGAAATTTTAATCATTGAAAGTTATTCAGGTGGGGGTTTGGCTTTTTGGAAAGACAAGGCAATTTGCAATCCCCCCTCACCAATTCCCACTCGTTGGCTAGTACTGCAAGGATTCCCTTTCTGTCAGTTGGTAGATAATTTCATTAAATATAAAACACAATTACATCATTTATCAATTACAATAATTAAGCTTTAATCATAATTATAGACTTGGGGGGAAATGACATGTTATAACTATCTAGGAGGGCCTGATATAAAGGAAGGATACATCACCTAAGGATGCCGCATGGAAACCAATATAGATCATTTAACAATTATCTAATATCCAACCTTGAGGATGATCCAGGTGGAAATTGGTGGCCACCCACCTATTTCACTGGCTCAAAACAAGGGTTTCCATCTTGGCAATTTTTATACAACTTTTTGGGTCCTAAATTTATGGGGTCATTTTGAGGCCCTAAACAACGTTTTTTTTTCCTTCCACATTTACACTATAGGATTTAACCAAAGTGTATCATGGCTAGTACTACAAGGATTCCCCTTCTGTCAATTGGTAGATAATTTCATTAAACATAAAACACAATTACATTGTTTATCAATTACAATAATTAAGCTTTAATCATAATTATAGACTTGTGGGGAAATGACGTGTTACAACTATCTTGGAGGGCCTGATATAAAGGAAGGATACATCACCTAAGGATGCCACATGGAAACGAATATAGATCATTTAATAATGCTATGATATCCAACCTTGAGGATGATCCAGGTGGAAATTGGTTGCCACCCACCTATTTTACTAGCTCAAAAGAAGGGTTTCCATCTTGGCAATTTTTCTACAACTTTTTGGGTCCTAAATTTATGGGGCCGTTTTGAGGCCCTAAACAACGTTTTTTTCTTCCTTCCACATTTACACTATAGGATTTAACCAAAGCGTGATAGAAAAATGTGTAGTCATTGAATAGGCCTTTCAAACGAGGTATCATGCACCCCAAATGAATAACGTATGCAAAATTTATGCCCTTGGGAACTTGACGTCCCAACTACCCCCATTGGGGCCTGCAAACCTTTTGGTGTTTCATCTTCTAGGGTTAAGTTTTTGGATTTTCTTTATGTTAAAAATCCATCTAGAGCCTCATTGTAACCATCATCATCTTCTTTCAAATGAGCATAACCATCACATCTCTTCTCAAAGATAAGATGCCACCATTCTAGTGAGTCTATGACTCTGTAATTTTAAAAAAAATTTACATTCTCTCATTAATAAAAATTGTGCATTACTTTATTTTTGTTTTTATTGCAATATCTCTGTATATTTCATTGTTATATCTATGCCTTCATTTCGTTCTCAAAATAATCCAGATCAGTGGTTTCAGAGGAGGCTACTCCTTTTTGTTTCTTAGTGCATGTCCCTGACGAGGTAAGGGTATAGATAGTTGGGTCTCAAGCTAGTTTCTCTTAAGGAAAACCACTCTCACCAGTCAAAGAAGCCTCCCATGGAAGAAGAAAAGAGGGATGTGGGAGCAGAAGATCCCATCAAGTTGTTGCTCGCGGAAGCCCTCATGCAACAAATGAATGAGATGTTGGAGAATTTTCCCCAAATCCTTCAACGATTTCCGACCATAACAGGTGTGTCTTCGTCAAGTATCCTCTTTGGAGATGCTACCCCATTCAAGGTACAAATTAATTAAATGATATTCCCATATTTGAAGGTGAGATCGATATGATGCTTTGGAAAAATAGTTCAATTTGCTAGAAGGTTATTTCTTTGTTCACAATTTTTCCGATAGAGAAAAGATCACCTTTGCGCTCCTTAAGGATCTCCCCATGTCAAACATTGGTCACAAAATTAATGGGAGAAAAATTCCACAGAGGAGTCTGGAATATTAGGGGTCGATCCCACCTAGGATTGTTTTATGGATGTAGTAAAGAAACAATATTACCCTATGGGAAACTATGACGACCAATACATGAGATAGACCACACTGCATCAAAACTGGGAACAAATAGTGTCGGAGTTCACAAATACCTTCCATACCTTGTGCACCAAGCTGGGTATCAAAGACTCTGAGTGGAATCTGGTTCTGAAATACCGTGGGGATGTAAACAAGTACATCCAAACCGAAATGTAGTTTCTAGACATCTCATCATTGGGATCCGCTTATGGATATGTTGTCAAAATTGAGTAGAAATTTAAGCAGCAAAACAAGAGGGAATTTCAGTTTGCAAATCCACAACAATCAAAGTATGGTAAAGGAATCCCTAACTCACAGAACAATCAACCTCAAGATAACTTGTCTAAGCCAAAGGAAAATAAGGGTAATGGGAAGACGAAGAAGGACATTGGGAAGTCGTTCAACCTCCACAAAATATGTTGGAACAACACCGATGAATGTCACTCAAAAAATTCATTGGTGGTGGAGCCCAAAGAAATAGAGCCAAAACCTAACTCGAACTCTGATTCAAAAAATAAAAAGATGAGACAAATCATCAATGTAGAACCTGCTACTACTGTCGCGACCACAATAATCCAACTAGAAGAACCAAAGGATCTTGAGGAGGGGGAGCTCATTTTCCATTCACAGATGTGGGTGAAGGTGACTCCGCTTCATTTTATTGTTGATAGTGGAAGCCAACAAAACCTCATCTCAGCATAGGTTTTCAAGTAGTTGGATTTTACAACAACACCACACCTGCAACCATGCAACATTGGATGGCTTCACCAAGGATGAGATCTTTGTGTCAGCCAGTAGTGTCTCCTGTCATATGACATCAAACCCTTCAAACATGAGGTACTGTGTGATGTCTCCCCATTGGAAGTCTGTGATGTTATGTTATGCGAGCCATATATGTGGAGGCATCATGTTGTTTATGATTCTTGACCTCCTAGCATCATTGTTACTATGGGGGGTCAACCCTATAGGATCCATAGGTAGTTTCGACTACCGTACCGACAAAATAGTGTTGCAAAGTAATCTCTCATACCGCAAAGTTTATCCTCTTCACAACCTAGTCAGAAGAGAAGTACACTACAACCACTATAGCCTCGACCCAAGACCCTTCTATCCAACATAAGAAGATCAACAAGATTGTAGAAAAGAACCAAGATATTCCTACTGCACCTATAGGGGTGCCTCCACACTGCCCAGTCAAACCAAGTTATGATAAATCCATTCATGTTCTTCATGTTGGATATTCACCGACTGAGTCCTCCCACACTTCGAAATATCTTGCATCCAGATTGGTTAAACAGATCCAACCCCTCCAACAACAGGTTCATAAAAACCTTGAACAAGCTAAGCATGGCAACTTTTTTAGCAAGGAAATCAACTCACCAAGGTTCAGATTCAGTAAAATATTCCCCAAGGACTTCACGCAATGGAGACCATTACTTATTAAGGGGGGAGGATTGATCCAGGAAAAAAATGGTGGCCACCTACCTATTCCACTGGTTCAAAAGAAGGGTTTCCACCTTGGCAGTTTTTCTACAACTTTTCAGGTCCAAACTTCTGAGGTCATCTTGAGGCCCTAAAGAGAGTTATTTTGGACCCGCTATAGTTACACTACAGAATTTAGCTAGAGTGTGATGGAAAAAAGTTTATCCCTCAGATAAACCTTTCAAATGAGCTATCATGCACCCCAAACGAAGATCATATGAAAAATTTATCCCCTTGGGAGGTTGGCGTACCAACTACCCCCATTGGGACCTGCAAACCTTTTGGCATTTCATCTTCTGAGGTTAGGGTTTTTGATTTTCTGATTTTCTTTATGTTAAAAAGGCCTCTAGAGCCTCATTGTAACCATCATTATCTTCTTTCGAATGAGCATAGTCATCACATCTCTTCTCAGAGATAAGTTGTCACCATTCTAACGAGTCACTCACTCTGTAATTTTACAGTTTTTTTACATTCTCTCATGAATACAAATTGTGCATTACTGCATTTATGTGTTTATTGCAATATCTCTTTATATTTCGTTGTTATATATCTTCCTTTATATCATTCTCAAAATAATCTAGATCAGAGAATAATAATATCTTTTAAGGGGGAGAGCATGTTAGGGCCCTACCCTAACCCCCTTAAGTATATAAATTTAGGATGTTATATATGGAGGTCATCTCTAGTAAACAAGGCCCATGTAATAGTGTGAAAGAAATGATTGTAAGAAGGATTACTAGAAGGTTTATCCTACTAGAAAGTTCCTAGGAGATTGGTAGAACTATATAAAGAAGTAAAAGCTATGTAATGAGATCCCTTATGAAGAATATTGTAATCAAATTTCTACTCATTTGGAGGTTTCCCCCTCAAAGGGGCAATTAACGTTTCTCTCATCAATAAAGATATAACTATATGTGATATTTCGGTTCTTCTATTACATTGTTATTCTAATCTATAATTTATGCAATAAATATGAGTATATTCTATAATTTTCGGTATGAATCATTCAATTTTCTAATAAATAACACCACATTCTTCCAGCACATTGCGTTGGATTTATCTTTCAGCTTTAATGTCATTTGATTATTTTCTTAGATTAACCCAAGCACATGCATTTGCATATGCATTTTGCACTATAAAACTTTGCATTTAAAATTAGAAATCATTTTTATAAACACAAACCATTAAGAGTGGACATGCAAAAATTTGAATGGTTCCCTATTCCAAACAAACATAGTGAAATGTAATTCGGACTTCTCCTCCATGGTGAAGCCATGATATTAAAGTGGGATATTTCCCCACGTCAACACATTGTTAAAATAATAACTAATTTTTACAAGCTTCATAGTGAAGCTCACGGTTGGAAAAGACTTAATAGCTATGGGAACAAAGAATATGTAATACTTGTAATATTTATCTTTAAATGTTGTCCATGTACACACAATGTGTTTAAGCTTCACAATATTTGTAACATTATTAATTTTTAGAACTTGTTAACTTATGAAAATAAAAATAAAAAAATTTACAAGTTTAATCTTTTTAATCATAAAAATAAATATTAAAACAAATCAATTAATTATTTATCAATTTTATAAAAACTTTTCAACTATAAAAATAAATATTAAAACAAATCAATTAAATATTTAAATCAATTTTGAACAAAAATTTATTTCAATAAAATATAATATAATATTTATCTTTATAACATTAAATATAAATAAATAAATAAAAATATATACTTAATTTTTATAAATTTTATTTTGATAACATAATATAAATAAATAAATAATATTATATAAATAAAAATATGTATTTTTTATAAAATTTATGATTAATGTCTAAATAATTTTAATTTTTCAAGGCACTTTTACACATCAACCTAAATCCCTTTTTAACTCTGTTATTTTGAAAGCTTATATATTTATATCTCAATTATTTTTTCCTTCAATATTTAATAAATTGAAAAAATTATATATATATTATAAAATAGAAACATTACCCTGCCATTAATGAACATGTGTTTCCTCTTAAGAGGTCACAAGTTTAAATCGATAGGGGGTAGGGTATGTACACATTTGTAGACTTTATCAGTCAAATCGCTAGACAAAGGGGGTCCCTTGTCCCACAAACAAGGAGATCTCATACATCAATTTGATATGCTGGCTTAACCATGACCTTAAAAATAGATTATTATTATTATTATTCATATTATAAAATAGAAACATTACCCTGCAATTATCATCCTTGTATTTCCACATCTCTCATTAAATTGTCATTTCCGCTTCGAATTTGGCTATGAAAGAAAATAAATTGCTTAAATACATCTCCAAACTAAGCAGACTTATGCTTACACGAGTACATGTTGTTTACGTCGAGAACCTTCATCCCGTTTGACTTCATGGCTTCTACATCATGTGTTTGGTGGGCCGAACAGTAGGGTTTGATTCCAGGCTCCAATGACGCCGCTGTAAAGTACTCTCATCCAACTCACACGAAAACAACTGAAGCGACACTTCGTACCCTACGCATCACCGTCATACCAAAACTATTAAAGATTCAAAGCAATACTTGTCTCTCAATAAATTCCACTAAACAACCGAGTACAACTCAGAGCTGTTTTCTATTCTTGTTTGGATTCTTATTACTATTTGGATTCTTCTAGCAGTAGAAGAAAGTTTCTAATACTAATCTTGATTTCGCACCTAACATGACATACCTGTAAATCCAGTATGACATTGGTGGTTTGCCTTAGAATCGTATACTGTAAGGAGACAGTAAAGACAAATTTTGAAAGCAGATTCCAGAACAGCTTTTCCTTCAAGAGAAACAGCTTCCAATAATAATCAAACAGATATGGATTCTGCGAAGCATCGATTTGAAAATTACATAGCTGCAACTAGCTTATCTTAATGAAATTTTATGGCATTATATACATATTCAACACTTTCTGTAATTAAAATGGCATTTTATTAATGAAATGGGAAAGGATGTTTTTAGAATGTCATTGATAGTAACTCATTTCACCTTGGTCCCCTAGTGACTTCAGAAGATTAACGGAACTTCAACCAAAGATTAGGTGGAAATTCTTCACGTCTTTAGCCTAGATTTATCTAATCATTTTTATTAGTCAAATCATGTGTGCCGATTGTAATTAGTTTGAATTATTTTAGGTTTGCTTTCAAGTAATTAGTTAATTTTGTTGGTCATATATCTATTAGAGAGATTTGATGTTCATTAATATATTTATTATGAAAAATAAACATGTTATAAGTGATAGTTGATCTTAAATGGAAAGAATAATATTTTTCCCTCTCATTCATTCGAACTAAATCAAATATCACACTAAATCAAATATCGCTTATAATAGGTAGTGTGAAGAGAGGAATGTGAGCTTTTATGTTTGTGAAGAGGTCAATTTGTTTGGTTTGATGGACTTGTGAATACATTTTAAATGGAAAGAATAATATTTTTTCCTCTAAATCAAATATTACTTATAATAGGTAGACATGACTTCCTATGTTTGGGAAGAGGTCAATTTGTTTGATCGACTTCTGAACACATTATATCTCCAAAATACTCTCCTACATAACTGATGAATAGTCTAAAGAAAAATATCCAACAGATGGAAGTATTAAAGATTGAAAGCCATACTTGTCTCTCCATACCAAAATTATTGAAGATTGAAAGCCATCCTAGTCTCTCCATAAATTCCACTAAACAACTAATACAACTCACAATAGTCCAAAGAAAAATATCCAACAGATGGAAGTATTAGAGATTGAAAGCCATACTTGTCTCTCCATACCAAAATTATTGAAGATTGAAAGCCATCCTAGTCTCTCCATAAATTCCACTAAACAACTAGTACAACTCACAATTGTTTGGATTATTCTAGGAGTAGACGAAAATTTATAAAACTATGTTTATTTCGCACCTAACATGACATGGTTGTACTTCCAATATGACTTTGGTGGTTTTTCGTAGAATCGTATATGGTAAGGAGACATGAAATATAAATTCTGAAAGGAGATTCCAGAACAAATTTTCGTCGAAGAGAAACAACTTCCAATAATAATCAAACAGATACGGATTCTGCGAAGCTTCGATTTACAAATTACGTAACTGCAACTAGCTAATCTTAATGAAATTTATACTATAAAATCATGTATACTACCGGTAAGGATGACTTACAGTTATGCAGAAATATATTCAAACCGAACTTCCATCAATAAATATGGTATTGACAAACAAAACTTCCAAGAGTGTTGCTGAAATTTACAACTGGCTTTTCATGAATCAGACTTCAAAAACGAAATAATTTCCAATATGTCCCATGCATTTCCAACAGTTCATCTTAACGAGCAGAGTTGGACACGAAGCTGACAATAATGTAGGCGGGTGAGAGAGGGTAACTATTTAAGTTGTAAAGCACGGTACTGGTGTATAAGAACTCATTCAAATAAAGTTACATACAGCTCATTTTGTAACTTATGTTAATTATATTTGTAACCTCAAGAGTATGTGATTGTACACTTCCAGTTGTCATGGCTAGTTGTACGAGTTATTTAGGATTTCTTGATATTCTTGATTTTCTCGAGCCTATTTAGCTCAGCTCTTTTCCATTAATGAATATACTCGTCACTATGCGCTCTATTCATTCTTGTTTTTCAATTTCGTCTTCTCTGTATTATCTTATTTGCTTCTCATTGTGTCATGGTATCAGAGCTTAGGACGTAATCCTCTTCACAGGGTCTGGAGAGCAGCCGGATCATAAGAAGAAGAGCGCAGAGCTTATATTCTCTCGCAGACAAGAGAACATGACGCAATATTCTTCACAGATAATGGAGAGAAGTTTGCAATCCACAGTATGCTCAAAAGATCGTTGGAGACAGCAAACACAAGGAAGCAGAAGCTGCAGAAGGATGAAACAATTAAAGATTCGTGAGCATTTAAAGAATTCGTGAAAGATTCATGAAACTCTTTCTTAAGAATAAAGTTTGCAGAAGCAACAAAGGAGAAGTTACTTCAGCCGTAAGATCTGAGCGTGAATAGGATCAACAGTCAGATCAAGCAAATATTAAGCCACAACCGTCAGATGTCATCAAAGAGAGATCGATGGTGGGGACGCATTGCAGGGATCGGGAAGAAAATTAAATTTTGTGCAATTTGTGAGCCCGCTATCACTAGGAACGGATATCGATCACGGTACGAACATGCATCTTCGCATTGTAGGGATCGTGAAGAAAATTAAAGTGTGAGCAAGTTGTTAGCCCACAATCGCTCAGGATCGTTGATATTTCTAGATCAACATATCAACGGTGGATATCAATCCCACCTCGGACGGGCATCTTCACTTTGCGAAGATCAGAAAGGAAATTAAAGAGTGAGAGAGTTGTGTCTCCGCAATCACTCGTGGTCGTTGATCCTCAAACAAGTGACATGCGTCACACGATATCGTACTCCAGAGGAAGCAAGAAGAAGCTAAGGAGTAAAGGACTCCTAAAGGCCCAAAGCTCCAAAGAGTCGGAATAGATCCAGTTCGTTGATCCAACTGGAAACGTGGCAGGAGATCCTGCACTCTAGCGATAATCACTTCAGAAGGAAGACGGATGTGAGAAGCCATAACTCCTAAAGGCCTGAAGCATAGAGTTCATCTGGACCTTCCATCATCAAGGACATGTGGCGCCAGATCTCACACTTCGGAGACTTAGCACTCCAGAAGGTTTTGCGGAGCGAGATCTACTTGAAGTCCCGAAGGCACAAAGGCGCGAAGTAGATCTGGACCGTTGAAGCTAGAATGGAAACGCGTCATGCGATCCCACACTTCGGAGCTAGAGCACTTCAGAGGAGAGTCGAAAACATAAAGCAAGAACTCCCGAAGACTAGGATTATGAAGTTAATCTCAGCTTTCAAATCAAAAGGACACGTGGAGGAAGATTTTACACTTTGGAGATTCGCACTCCGGAGCTCAACGCATATTAGCAGTGAAAAACTCTTGAACGTCGGAGTTCTGAAGTAGATATTGGTCGTTCGTTTATAAAGGCCTAAGGATCGTTGGAAATACACCTCTATAGATAATTCGTCGTCTCGACACTTTGCGAGTATTGTGATTGCGAGCGGTGAAAGATCTCTGAAGCGGGAACTCCCGAAATAATTCTAAGGCTTAGATCTTGACGGATAATTGAGATCATCGATCTCTTTCCTTGTTCAGAGGTCTGCGAGTCTGAAAGATGTTAAGGTAAGAAAGGAATATAGTCCAGAGCCCCGAAGGCCCGAAGACACGAATTCCTAAAATAACTGAGGACCGTTAATCTAAAATCAACAAGCATCGTTGATCTTTGCAGCACATCCTTTATTCAGCATTTCGATTATTCGAAGGAACTGAGACCTTCACGTGTCTTAACACCCAAAGCGTCTGGTTTTCATCCCCGGTCATATGATAAGCTAAACAATAAATAAAAAATTGGCTCTCAAGTAAACTCGGAAATCCCAATTCTTCCATTAGAGGGGCTACAGTTGCTAAAGAATAAATCTTAGATCTCTGACTCCGTAGATCTCGCGCTCAGATAATCACATCCAAACAAATCGAATTTAAAGAAGGATTCTACCCCTTGTTTTTCGGCCCGGAGTCACAATAGAGGATTTTGCGGACCTAGTCTTACTCATAGGAAATAGGTAAGACCGAGAATCTCTAACAATTTTTTTTGTTAATTTTTTTTTTCAAAGATGGCCACCTCTAGCAACTTAGAACCAACACAAGGATCGATTCTTCTTGGAAAGAATTATGAGTTCTAGTCTCTTAGAATGAGATCCTTCTTGCAAGCACAAGAGTGTTGGGATCCAGTGGATATTGAATATATGGAACTAGATCCAGCATACCTTGCTGTCATGACCAACCAACAAAGAACTGCTCAGACAACATAGAGGAACAAAGAGAATAAGGAAAAATTATGGATTCAAAACTTAGTGGATGACTCGATTTTCTCAAAAATCACAGGCGTTGTTACTTCAAAACAAGCTTGGGACATCCTTAAATCATCCTACCAAGGAAATGACAGGGTCAAAACAATCAAACTGCAGACCTTGAGCATGCATTTCGAGGCTTTAAAAATGACAGAGTCTGAAAACGTTGATCAATTTATGACCAACATCATGGGAATTGTAAACCAGATCAGATTGAATGGTGAAGAAATACCTGATCAACGAATTGTTGAGAAAGTCCTCAGAAGTTTACCAAATAAATTCAAAATGGTTGTTACAGTTATCCTTGAATCCAAGGATCTGTCAAATTTTTCAACAGATGAATTAATGGACTCTCTATTGACACATGAGACTAGACTACATCTTGAAGATGAGTCAATAGCCAATTCCTTCATGACTCAATTCTCCTTCAGAGAGGGAGAGGTAGAGGCAGAGGCCGAGGTCACCAAGGAAGAGGAAGAATTCCAAGTAACCATCACTCAAGTGAAGGTCACAGACAACATAACTAGAATCATAATTTCCAAGGTCGCAAACAACATAACCAGAATCATAATTTCCAGCCTCAAAGAGGCAGAGGGAGAAGATCAAATGACAAATCAAACATAAAATTTTATTACTGCAAAAAGTATGGGCACTATGGATCTAAATGTTGGAAGAAGAAAGCATATCATCTCTCAGGCAGAGCAGATGTCTCAAATCATGAAGGAGAAATAGATGGTATGTTTCTCTCATGCCACAAGGCTGAAGAACAACATAAAGATATTTGGTTGTTGGACAATGGTTGCAACAATCACATGACAGGTAACATAGATTTACTCTCATGCATTGATTCTTCTATTTCAACTGATATTACACTTGGAAATGATTCCTTAGTCATAGTTCAAGGAAAATGAACTATACATATTCTTACTAAACAAAATGTAAAGAAAGATATAAACAATGTCTATCATGTTCTAGATCTGAAACATAATCTGTTAAGTGTAGGACAGTTAATTGAACATGTCTATAAGGTACTTTTTGGAGAATCATGTAGGATATATGATAAAATCCCCATCATGAAATTGTTTTCTGAAATCCACATGACTAGGAATAGAATGTTTCCCCTGACCCTCAAAACTGCATATCTGATCCAATCATATGCACAAAGTGCATCCACCCCGAATGAAACTATGTTTTGGCAAACAAGATTTGGACATCTACCTTTTCAGATTCTAAGTCTTCTACAGAAGCACTCCATGGTCAAAGGTCTACCTATCTTCAAAGAACAAAATTCCCCATGTGAGTATTGCATTCTTGGAAAACATAAGAGAACTAGTTTTCCACAGTACTCCACTCAAGCCAAAGAACACTTAGAACTGATTCACACTCACCTATGTGGACCAATGCAAACAAAGTCAATAGGTGGTACCGTTTATTTTCTAACATTTATTGATGACTTTACCAGTAAAATTTGGATCTATTTTCTGAGACACAAGTCTGAAACTTTCACAAAGTTCAAAGAATTCAAAGTTGAAGCTGAAAAACAGAGTGGAAAATATATAAAAGTTCTTAGATGGCGGAGGAGAATATTACAGCTCCAAATAATTTTCAAATTTCTACAAATCACAAGGCATCATCATGCAAACTACATCCAGGTATACTCCACAACAAAATGGAGTGGTTGAAAGGAAAAATCAGACAATAATGAACATGGCAATAAGCCTTCTCAAAGAGAAATGTATTTCAAATATATTTTGGGCTGAAGCAGTAGCATGCTCAGTTTATCTTCTGAATATATCTCCAACTACTAGTCTCAATATGAAGGTCCCTCAAGAAGAATGGAGTGGGACAAAGCTAAATGTTGTTCATCTCAGGACATTTGGATGCATAGCATTCACTCACATACCTTCTGAATTAAGGAAGAAACTTGATGATAGAAGTGATAAATGCATTTTTGTTGGCTACAGTGAGACATCCAAAGCCTACAAACTCTACAATCTGATTTCAAAGAAACTAATACTCCACAGAGATGTCAAATTTCTTGAAAATCGGTTCTAGAGTGAGTCTGAAAATCGATTTATGGACGATAAAAATCCATTGCTTCCACTTCTCGAAGACACAAAGAATTCAGGACAACAAACACATCAACCTGCTCTTCCAATATTCTAGGTATAAGGACACCCTAAAATTTCTCAGGATAACTCTACTTCCAACAGAAATTCATCCTATGAACTTCAAAATTAGAGAACTCAAAGTTTAAGAGAAATCCATTAGCAGTTGGATGAAATTGATCAACAAAATCTTTTTGAATTAATGTAATGTCAACCTACATCTTTTAAAGAGGAAGCTAAAGAGCCACATTGGGTTCAAGCCATGAACCAAGAGATTCACTCCATTGAGAAGAACAATACATGGGATCTTGTTGATCTTCCCAGACACGAGAAAAGTATTGGTGTCAAGTGGGTTTACAAAACTAAACTCAATGAAAAGGGGCAGATTGAAAAACACAAGGCAAGACTTGTTGCCGAAGTATTCTCACAAAAACCTGTTAGAGTTACTTCACACACACCTAGGATTTATTTTTCCTAAGGTTTTTCCTTGTTTATTAGTCATAATTAGTCATTATCCAGTTTCCTATATTTTAGGGGAGAATATTTCACTTGGAGAATATTCTCCTTCAGATTTCATGTCAGTTTGATCAGTTGAGTGGAGTCTAGATTCTACATTGGGATTATCACCATGCATCATTGGGATCATCACCAGATAATGTGCATTGTCCTTGGGATCATCACCAGACTAGCACATTACTCATGATTCCCTGATCTCCTCCTCACTTCACTTTGTTTCAGTCAGTTAACTCAATACTGATAGACTAGTTAACTCGTACTAGGTGGTAGTTCACTCCCTTAACTTCCTGAGAGACTAGACTAGGTGGAAGTTTACTCCCGTAACTATTGGTGTGTGTCCAGATCAATCTAGACCACCACTATGGCTCATTAGTTACTCATGTATCCTATATCTATTGTAAATTATTCACTCTTTGAGTGTGGAATACAATTAATGGGAATTCTTCGATTCTTTCTTTCCTTCTTCTTCTTTCACCAATTCTCTCTGCAAATGTGTGTATTATTGTTTAGCTCGATCTATTATTGTAGGTTCAACACATTTACATGGTATCAGAGCTGACGAACTGCTAAGAAAAACCTACACCAAATTATTTCTTTGCATGTACTGAAGATTGAAGAATGCATAAAAGATGGAATATATGTTTTACTCACCGATTATACTTCTCGGGCATCATAACTATTTGGAGTGGAATACAAATATTATACATCTTCTCATAAGTAGAGGCTTATACCAAATAACCATGGAAATGGAAGTAGAGCCTGATTTCACCGATGAGAAAAAAAAAACTTTCTGAATAGACAAGATATGGCCATAGGATTTATCTTCTTGTATATCTCTCCAGAAATTCTCCACCAAGTATATGATGACTCACAAGAATCAAATCCAAATGAAATTTTGGACCAGATTGGAGGTTTTATTCAGGAATAAAGAATATTGTGAAGACTTCATGTAGGAGGTTGAACAGATAGAGCCAGAAGAGAAGTCATCAGAAGATCAAACTTCTTATTATGAATAGTCTTCTACTAAAGTTTTTGCACAAATTTGTATTCCCTTAATTGAAGATGATGTCTACTCCATTTCAGTTTTTTTTTTCTGAATTTCATGTGGGAGATATATGGCATGCATCTCAGGGGTCACATGCAAACACTTTTGTGTGCACCATGCATGCATCTCGGGAGACAAAAAGAGAGTCGCGCACATCAAACTCCATTCTATTATTTTATGAGCACAATTTTCATAAACAAATTGGATATTTGAATTCCTCTCGGGAAAATATCCAATTTAAAAAAAAAATCGACTGAAACGGGTCCAGGAAGTGAAGTTATGATTATTTTAAAATCAACAAAATTTCAGCATTTTTCTGGAAACGGCCGCACGGTTTTCAAAATTTCATCCAACCTTTATTTGGATGTTTTTCATTACAAGAAGATAAAGTGGATATGTGTGGACATCTCAATGGTGCATATACTTCATCAGATCTATGCAGACATCTACATCTTCAACAAAATCTTCAACGAGCACAAACTTGCACAGTTGCAAGGTCTTTTTGGAGTGAAGGATAGGGTTGCTTAGCAACTGTTTTTTGTTCCTTCTCAATTTTTTTGTATGCATTGTAATTTGAGGGGGGGGTTTCCCATGAGGTTTTCCTTCTTTCCTCACTTTATTTTAGTGTATCTTTTGTATTTGGGTACCTAACATGGCCTCATTGCTGGGACCCATTCTTTATTTTCACCATAGTGATGTTCAGGGTGGGTGTTGGAGTTACTTCACACACACCTAGGATTTATTTTTCCTAAGGTTTTTCCTTGTTTATTAGTCATAATTATTCATTATCCATTCTCCTATATATTAGGGGATATTATTCCACCTGGAGAATATTCTCCTTCAGTTTTCACTTCAATTTGATCATTTCAGTGCAGTCTAGATGCTACGTTGGGATTATCACCATGCATCATTGGGATCATCACCAGATAATGTGCATTGTCCTTGGGATCATCACCAGACTATCACATTACTCATGATTCCCTAATCTCCTCCTCACTTCACTATGTTTCAGTCAGTTAATTGAAGACTGATAGACTAGTTAACTCAGACTAGGTAGTAGTTCACTCCAGTAACTGCCTGAGAGACTAGACTAGGTGGAAGTTTACTCCCATAACTATTGGTGTGTTTCCATATCAATCTAAACCACCACTATGGATCATTAGTTACTCATGTATCGTATATCTATTGTAAATTATTCACTCTTTGAGTGTGGAATACAGTTAATGAGAATTCTTTGATCTTTCTCTCCTTCTTCTTCTTTCTCTAATTCTCTCTGCAAATGTGTGTATTATTGTTTAGATATATCTATTATGTGCATGTTGAACACATTTACAAAGCCAGGTATTGATTATGGTGAAACTTTTTCTCCAGTAGCAATTTGGACATTTTAAGGACTCTCTTAGCCATAGCAACTCAACACAAATGGAAAGTATACTAGATGGATGTCAAGTCAGCTTCCCTAAATGGATTCTTAGAAGAAGAGGTCTATGTGGACCACCACCTAGATTTGAAGTCAAAGAGAAGCCAGCCAAAGTGTATCGGTTGAAGAAAGCCTTGTATGGCTTAAAGAAAGATCTAAGAGCTTGGTACAACAGAATTGACACTTACCTGATCAAGAGTGGTTTCAACAGAAGCCAAAATGAGCCAACCTTATACACCAAAACAGATCAGCAAGGTAAAATTTTGATTGTATGTTTATATGTTGATGACATGATATATACTAGAAATATTGAGTTAACCAGTTGTAAACATGACATGCAATCTGAGTTTGAGATGACAGATCTTGGCATAATGAAACATTTTTTCGGGATTGAGGTTGACCAAACAACCAAAGGAATTTTTGTCTGTCAACAAAAGTATGCAGAAGACATCATCAAAAGATTCTGCATGGAAGACTGCAATCCAACAGAAACTCCTATTCCCCTAGGCACAAAATTGAGCAAGCAAGATGAAGGCCCTACAGTGGATTCTACCCTGTACAAAAGTTTAGTAGGAAGTTTGTTGTATCTTACAACAACTAGGGTTTTCGAATTTTACTTGTAATATTTCGTCCGATTTGGCTTCCCATATCAAACGCCTTTGATCAAATATATTGTAGGTGTCACGGGTAGTTCTCTATTCAGCAAACAAAACACACTTTTATGCCTATTGTTTCGGAAGGGATTCTTATTAATCTAGTGCACTGCAGGTTTTTTATAAGGTTTTGGGTATATTTAAAGATCAATAAACATCAAAATCCTTGGAACATGCTGAAACACGAGGGAAACCATGATTCATACACTGTATAAATCGTGGAGAAATCGAATACAAATCGCGTCTCGCCGAAAATTCCCTTTAAGGCGACCCATGTGTAGATTCATGCCAAGCTCTCTGGAAACAGTTGGATATTGTGCAGCAATTTATTGAAATATAAATCTAAATCTAAATTTATTTGGGGTATTTCAAATTCCATAGTCTAAATGTTCTACTGAATGACTTTTTTTGCTATATTTTCTGGGCACATTTGCTCGAAATCTGGTGAGAAATTGTTAGATCTTAATATTTGAGTAATTATTTTCGTATAATCTGAGTGCCCCAAAGGTTTTTTAGCATGTTGAATCCATTTCCACATTCAAAAATGGACTTTAAATAACAAAAAATAGTGATTTCATGCAATTTTATATCGCCCAATTCTGATGAAAAAAACTATTTTGTAGAACAATTAGACACACCATTTCAAATCTCTCCTTAATCATAATTAAAATGTCATTTTATTAATGAAATGGGAAAGAATGTTCTTAGAATATTAATGATAGTAGCTCATTGCACCCTCGTGAGTTCACAAGATTAACGAAACTTACAACAAATATTAGGTGGAAATTATTCACATCTTGAACCTAGACATATGGATGAGTACATGAAGTTGGTGGCCGAAAAAGTGGCAAGGGGGTAAGCAGGAACACGTTCACATTTCTAGAAACGTACATACATTGTTGATGTGATAGGTTCGACAAACCCTGAACCTCCACTCAGCAAGCCATGTAGGCATGTTCCCAAGAACACGTGTGCGTTCATGAGAAACACGTGTACAAGAACACGTGTGTGTTCCTAAAACAATTGAAATAAAATAGCGTGCGAGCTTTAGGAATGTGTGCTCATCCCTAAATAATGCATGCATTATTAGGAATAAGAACGTGTTCATGTTCCTGTTAACATGAAATATCTCTCTTTCGCCCCGCTCTCTCTCCCCCCCTCTACCCCAAATCTCTTTCCCTATTTGTCTCTCTCTCTACCCCCCTCTCCCTACATCCAT
>JZKD02S1673462.1:588420-605929 GCA_000966675.3 Picea glauca | reverse complement strand
ATCTAAACTCAACTCAACTAGTCAAACTGAAGTGTGAACTGAAAGAGAATATTCTCGAGGTGGAATATTCTCTCCTAAAATATAGGAGATTGGATAATGACTAATTATGACTAATGAAAAAATAAAAACCTTAGGAAAAAGAAATCCTAGGTGTGTGTGAAGTAACTCCAACACCCCCCCTGAACATCATTATGGTGAAAATAAAGATTGGGTCCTAGTAACGAGGCCATGTTAGGTACCCAAGTACAAAAGATACACTGGAAATAAGTGAGGAAAGAGGGAAAACCTCATGGGAAAACCCCCCCCTCAAGGTACAATGTATGTAAAAAAGAATAACTACAGTTGCTAGGCAACTGTGTCCTTCACTCCAAGACAATCTCGCAGAGAATGAAATTTTTGCTCAGTGAAGGTCTTGGTGAAAATGTCTATCGTCTGTTCTACTGAAGGAAAGAAGTATAAGTCGATGATCCCCTCTTGTACTAAGTCTTGGATGTAGTGCATGTGGATCTCGATGTGCTTCATCTACTGCCTCTGAACTAGATCTCTGCAGAACTTCATAGTGCTCTGGTTGTCACACTAGATGATGATCGATCGATGAAACTGAATTCCCAACTCAGTGAGAAAATGTTGTAGCCACATAGCCTGAATGGTTATGTTAACTACCCCTTTGTACTCTGCCTCGGCTGAATATAGAGAAATGGCAGGTTGCTTCTTGCTCGACCAACAGATAGGCCTAGAACCAAGACTGAGTGAGTAACCAGATGTGGACTTGTTATCAATGCTATCGCCATCCCATTCGGAATCAGTAAAACCAATGAGATCTAATGTAGAGTCTACTGCATAATGAATCCCAAAGGTGATGGTGCCCTGTACGTATCGAAGGATACGCTTTGCATCTTTCCAATGTAGCTCATGCGGCTCCTGCATGAACATGGAAACTACACCAACTGCATATGAGAGGTCTGGTCTGGAGTGTGTGAGATACAACAAGCTCCCCACTAGATGTTTGTACAGTGTGTTGTCAACCAGTGGAGTCTCCTCGCCATCCTCACGTTTGACTCTTGATAGGAAAGGAGTCAGAGCATACTTGTAGTCTGTCATGTGAAATATCTCAAGGAGATCTCGTGCATACTTGGATTGAGACAGTTTGATGCCTAATGCATCCTGAATGATCTCAAGTCCAAGGAAGAAGTTTAGTGGACCCATGTCCATCATAAAAAACCTGTGATGAAGAATCCTCTTGACTGCAGTTATAGCTGAAGTCGAGAAACTGGTGATCAACAACTCATCGACATACATAACTAAAAGTAGAAGTGAATCAATCGTCATGAGCATGTATACATTTGGGTCTGATTTACAATGTACAAAGTTCTATGACAACAAGTAGGAGTCCATCTTGGCATAACATGCCCTCAAAGCCTGCTTGAGGCCATAAAGTGACTTCTTCAGTCAACAGACCAAATATGAGTCCTGCATAAATCCCTGGGGCTGCTCCATGTAGATCTCCTCAGAGAGATCACTGTGAAGAAATGCATTCTTCACGTCCATCTGATGGACTTCCCATCCCTTGGCTACCGCAATGGCAAGTTCCAATCGTATGGAATCCATCTTCGCTACTGGAGTGAAGGTCTCATCATAGTCAATACCATGAACCTGTTGAAAGCCTTTGGCGAAAAGCCTGGCTTTGTATCTGTTGATATGTCCATCTGCTGCACTCTTGGTCCTGTAGACCCATTTTCATTTGATAAGTTTCCTCCCAAAAGGAAGAGGAACCAAATCCCAAGTCTGGTTCTCGAGGAGGGAGTTGTACTCCTCTTGCATGGTGGATTCCCAAAAGGTATTTCCAACAGCCTCGCCATAAAACTATGGATCTAAAGACTGAACCAAGAAAAGATGTCTGGAAGGAAATGGTTCAGTGGAAGTAAGTGCAATAGGAGGATCCTCTAAATTAGATCGATTCCTCCTAGTATCAGCTGGATCACCAATGAGATCCCCTGCATCCTGAAGAGTAGTCTGTGCCCACTTGGGCCTCTGCTCTAGCTCTACAACTGCATATGGATGCTCTAACTCTGCATCTGACTATACCGAGTCTGAATTTGAATCATGTGAGTCCTCTGAATCATAACTCTCATCTCAAGAAGATTTAGCATGTGCATGCTCATCATCTTGGATAGGTGGAAGAGTGAAGGTGTCTGCATGCAACTATTGAGGTACATGTGAGACACTTTCCTCGAATTGGACACTATGCTCAATGATGAGTTGGTCCGAGGAAATATCAATAAGCCAATATCCCTTCACACTGTCAGGGTATCCAACAAAAATGCACTCAGTGCTCTGTGGATCAAGTGCCTTCCTCTTTTCAGAGGGAATCTGGGCCCATGCACGTGAACCAAAAATGCGAAAGTGGGCCACTTCCGGTTTGAGGCTGCTCCAAGCCTCGTAGGAGGTCTTATCCTTGACAGATCTATGAGGAGATCTGTTTTGGATGTATGTTTCACAGTTAAGTGCTTCGGCCCATAGTCTCTGTGGTAGTGACTTTGCATGCAACATGCAAGATGCCACCTCCTTTAGAGATCTCTTTTTCCACTCGGCAACTCCGTTTTGCTACGGAGTGTAGGGAACTGTATGCTACAAATGAATCCCTGCCTCATGGAAAAGATTGTGGATCTCATGATTCACATACTCTCCCCCGTTATCAATTCAGAGGACTTTGATCTTATTTTCGAACTGTGTCTCAACCAAAGCTTTGAAATCTTTGAGGTGCTGAAAGACCTCAGATTTTTTCCTGAGAAAGTAGATCCATGTAAAACGTGAGAAATCATCAACAAAAATGAGAAAAAATCTTGCTTTGTTGATCGATGGATGCAAAAAAGGACCCATGATGATGCAGACCCCCGACCCTCGGGCCAAGATCTGCTCAGGATTGTTCTAAATTCTCCTTAATCCAAAGCGGCTTCTTTGGCTCCCTACTGAAACCCTTAACAAATCCGATCCACAGGTCTTTGTGAAAACTTGCCTTGAGCAACCAACACCAAAGGTGAACCTTGCACTTCCATACGACCACAACCTGGTCCTTGCGCAAACGCCTTTCGCAACTCACGCGTTCGCAAGTCGAAGACCTTCAAATTTTCTTCACCAAACACGGATACCCGAGACGCGATGGGATATGGCTCCTCCTTGTTAGAGCCCTCCACACGTAACCACCGGCTAGGACTAAGAACTAGTCTCACTCACAACTCGCGAGTTCACGAGTTGGAAGGTTGAACCTCCGGGCCCTACTTTTACGAAACTCCGAGATGAAAAAGTCAGAGACGGTTTGGCTCCTTTAGCGCTTCTTAGAACTCGCAACTTCGCGACTTGAGTTGTTGAGCCTTTGTGCTTCTTTCTTATGAGAACCCGAAGCACGAGAAGTCAACAGGGTGTTGACTCCCTTTTCAAATGACACGTGTCCACCACCTGTCACCACTTCTTCCTCTCTCCGGGCGTATTATCGTCACGCCACCTACCAACCACGCGATTCCCACCAAGCGGACGTGCCATGTGCTGCACGAGCCCTCGCAACTCGCAATCCCATGACTTTTGCAGTCGAAACTGATTTCTTCCAACCTCTGAGACCCCGATATGTGATATAGCGAAGAGGTTCTGATCCGATGGTTGCTCCTACTTCTCGCTATTCGGGAGTTCGCGCAACCAAAGGATTTGGTCCTGTCTTCCAAAATTATGAATCCCTGAATTCGCGAAATGATCCGACAACCTAAACTGACCATGATCGATGGTCTTCGTTGATCCTTGACACCAACATAATGGGTTTTGTTATCGCTCAGTTTGTATTCTAGGTTAAGTAGCTGGAAGGTAAGGATCAAACTGGCGAAACAGGAGCTTCCCAACCCACTGTCACCTCGATGGGGGGCTCTTTCTATTCAGGGTGGCTAATCCCAAGGGAGACGTCCCTGGTAATCTGGGGTTTTGAAAGGCACAGGATATTGAAGGATAAAGGTAGGTTTCCCCTTTCACAGATTACCGCTAGGAGGATAGTCAAAATGAAGAAATACCACAAAGGAGCACCTGTTTGCGAGACAAGGAAACAATAAAAAATAAAACGTGCAGATAGTGGTTAGTACTTCATGGATTAATGACTATCAACATTAAATATATATGAGCACAAATAGTAGTAATTATTCACGAAGTCAATGATTGCAAAAAATGACTATAGCTTATGATATTACTTCTCAATAAACACTGGAAATGATATGGCATTCAATGGTAATAACCAATCCTTGAACTAACACAATGCATTAAATATCATTAAAAGGCTCATATATAAAGGTTGTTGCGTCACTATACTAAGGGTGACGTCAGCTTTGTTTCTAGGGTTAGTTTAATAGGCAAGGAGATCAACGTTTTGCAATTTGGCCAATGGAAATTATCAATGCATCAATGCCTATCATTAGATGACTCAGCCACAACGTTTTACATCAACCAAGAGCTCAAAAGAGGCATGAGGTCATCATCAAATTAGGGTTAGTGAGACATTAGGGTTAGTTAGGGTTTGAAATTTAAGAAGTTTGAAAGTGTTGTTTTGGCACAATAAACTCAACGTTGGAGAATTAGACTAGTGCCTTAGGGTATTATGGAGTCAAGAAGTAAAGGCTAGGTCTCGGGAGAATCTAAATCTAAGGACGGGAGAGCTAGACTTTATGGTGCTGCAATGGCAGGGCCATGAAGTTAAAACCCTAAGGGGAGGAGGCTCATTCCGGTGTTGCTTAAGCAAGGCCTTATGCTCCTCCCTCTTTCCTTAAAAATCCTTGGCAAAATAGCCAGCTTCAAAACATAAATCTAAGGGTGAAAGGTGTTGCAATGGCAAGGCCCTTCAAACCCTAAAGTCAAAACCCTAGGTGTAAAATTAATTAGGCCTAGGACGTCTTCTTTCTTCAATTTATGTTCAAGAGCTAACTCAGAAAAAGGGGAACTAGTGTAGCAACGACTAGGCTATATTCTCCTTAATCAATGGCTAAAACAATTTTTCTATCATGGGGACATGTAGCAAGGACCTACTTGTGTGCTTGCTACCCAGGGTTTCAATGATTAAGAAAAATATTAACAATGTAACAATAAATGCAAGAGATTTAACCTACAACCATTCATTTAAGAAGTTTTGCATGAGAAATACACTTACAAATCAATGAAGAGCTTAGAAAACCCTAGTTGTAAACCTTCCAATGATAGAAAACACCATAAATATGCCAAGAATGATCCTCCACAATGCTAGCACCTCACTTCCAAGAGAAAAATACCAAGACAAAAGGATAAAAATGATTCTCTCATAAGAGAGTAAGTTATGTTATCTAAAAATGAGAGGCAATGTCCTCTCTTTATATCATCCAAATGACCTTTAATTAGAAAATAGGTCATTTAAAACCGCCGACAAGGATGACTAACAATATTTCACTGTTTGTCACATTAAATGCTAAAAATGTCACAATATGAGCTCAAAAGGGAGACGTCAGGCCCCTCTGAGGGAGACGTTGGCCCTTTTTGGGCAAGATCAGCATCCAAGAAGAAGAACGTTGGCCCCTCTGGGGCTTCTCCAAGCTGCCACAGATGCCAAATGACCCCAGCACACTGCCACACGCTCCAGAAAATGTCCAACCGCCTCAGGTGACGTCCTGTCCATCAAAATCAATCATCCCATCTGCAGTGGGTGATCCTCCCTAGGCCGAGCTATGCTATGGTGTCCTGGTGGAACGTCCTTCTATCTTCTTCATGAAAATTCTCATCACAACGTTGTCTTGCCTCTACCATCCCAACAACCATCTGATGGGCTCTTCAGCCCCATGGAGGTCTGAACTAATCATATCCCCATGTGTACCGGTCCACTGGTACCTGTCCATCGGGTATGGTCCTGTACATAAAAGACTATGCCCTCCATGGGCTCATCAGTCCTCGGGATCATAGCAATGTCAGTCATATTTCATCATTAAATTTATCAAATACATGCATGAAATCCCTAGCATATCATTTAAGAGCTCAAAGACATTACACAGATCTACTATACAAAGTTGAAGAAGACCAACAAAGTAACCTATTGGGCTAATACCCACAAGCGAAGGAAAGTTTCCTCAGAAAATTATTCAAGCCATGTTTTATGAGGTGATATGGTCTAGGGATGTCTAGTCACAGTAAGACCAAGGGCAGGTGTTGTCTTTGGGTGCCTTTGTAGGAGGCGATTTGTACCCGTCATAGATGCACTTTTTCCAAGCCCTTTATTGCCTTTATTTTTCATTTATTGTTTTTCTTTCTTTTTTACTTCAAGGTATGACCAGAGGACACTGCCTTGGCGTGGTGACCAGAGCTGATAGTGTTACCCACTGGTATCTTCATAGAAATGATAAGGCTAGCTTATGATGAGACCCCCTTTCCCTTGGCCATGCAACCAAAGGTCACTGCCCTGGCGTGGTGACTAGATAATGGCAATGTCATACTGTTGGATACCTATGAACATAATGGGTCGTCTCGTGATGAGACCTCCCATCCTCTTGGTTAGGTCTTATTTTTTATTATTATTTTTCTTAGGGTCCCTTTAGTTTCTTATCGAGAGGACTTGTATTTCCTTCTCGGGGATCCCTTGGGTGAAGCATCTCTAGGTTTCATTTCTTATGGCTTTTATCTTTTACCAGTTGCTTTTACCCCCTAGGCCTTTAGCCCCTTCTTCCCACAAGACGAAGTTTAACCCCAAAGGTCATCCTAATGGTAGGACTAGGGGAATGGGATGGATGTGCGAGAGATAAGATGTAAAATGATAAAACGGCGGGAGCAGACAGTGGCTCTGCAAATCCCCTTTGGTGGCTAACCAAAACCCATGAATATTAGTTTGCTAAGTCACCCCATCAATCACCCCAACAATGGTCAAGTGGATTAGTGTAAGATCCAAACAGTCATCCGAAATGAAAGGAACCTAATGCATATATAATAAGGTTATAATGATAAAAAATGACACATACCATGATACCTTGGACCAATTACCTCATGGAGCAAGAGTCCTCTCTGATGAAAGTCCAAGCCGATGGTGATGGAAGCTACTGCTGCTGACAGGACAAATCTCGCGAAGAAGAAGAAGGATGGGCCCTCCAGGGCCATGCTCAGGTCAATCCTGCTCTCGGTACTTCATGTCTAGGACTTGTGGGCCTCGAGAGATGATCTCCTAGTTATCCCTAGATATCGGGGATAACAGGTTCGTCCAACCCTTATCCACCCTGTAACTCCTCTGGATCCTACGGTCATCGCAACTTTGCGAGTTATCCACGGAGCATTTTGACCGTTCGATTTCTTCCTCAAGAATCTCTGTGAAACGATCAAATGTTTTTCCCTCGAAACTTAACCTTCTGCATGATGATTTCACTTCCTTGTCTCCCTTTGAAGTATTTCGATCTTCATCTTCCTTTGAAGTGTTCAAAGGTGTTATCCCTCCTGATATTTCACTTGCAAACTCAAGCCTCAAAAATTGTTCTTGCTCGCACTCCTTGCGGAAAGCTTTCAAATAACTCTGTGTATCTAATCTTTTGACTATGTGCGCTTTCTGCAATAGCAGTCCTTCTACCTTTCAACCTTATTTGATAAGTTCTAAGGCCTCGACTAGCCTGCGCACACCTTGCACGACTTATGTGCTTCACCTGCACTTCTGCTAAAATGAGAACAACGATATCCCTCCTGATCTTTCTGAGATAAAACTCAGAACCCTTGTCAATGCACACCTTGCAAACGTTTCACTGCGCTCTTTGCAGGAACTCTCTCAGGATGAGAAACAATTGAAACTGATTCTCTTTCTCTCTCAGACTTCATACATTCAACATGAAATCACACATTCAATACAACATTGAAACAAATGCATAGACATAGAAATAAATCAACTGTGAGCATACCATTCAGCATATGTAAATAGTAAACATCATAACACCTTGAAATCTGAGTCAAAGCTTCATATATTAACTCAAATACTCTTGTACATGGGTTCTTCTCTACAACTCTCTGCTACAGCTCTCTTCTCCTTCTCTATGCTAATGATACAACAACAAATTTTTTGATACAAAGGCGAGGGTGTCTATATCCGTTCTCCCTCCTACGCTCTAACTGTCTAATCTATGAATTCAAATCTACCTATTTTCATTAACTGGGCTTAAATTCCTTTTGCATTGATAGATGAGAGAAAATCGCTCAAGATCTGTTTACAACATGCAAGTATGTTTCCCTTAACTACTACATTAACATTTGTTCATTAATTTTTCAAAAACATTTAAAAATGTGCAAAATGTGTGTTGCACTCCTCCAGCTGTCTTCCACCTTCATGCTCGCTTGGCTGGCTACTTACGATGCTCCTGCATCACATAAGGTCACTGTGGATCAAATCTAAAGGTGTGGAAGCTCACTGAGACTTTCCCTTGTCAAATTTCTCTTGAGGGTGTTTTCTGAGAACACATCTCTCACATACTCCCTTGGAGAAATGGATGTTTGGTAGACCATCAACTAATCTGTTCTTGATAAGTTGTTGCATGTATCTGAAATTCAAATGTCCAAACCTTTCGTGCCATATCCTACTACTTTCATCAGCATGAGTAAGCAGTAAAGCAGAATTAGGTTCAATGAATTCAAAAAATGTATACAATATAGAATGATGATTTACCTCACCGATAACAACCTTGGAGTGGGTTTTCATGTCGTAGATGTCCACGGCATTTGGTGTGAATATGACTTTCTTTTCGATGCCGGAATTCATCATTTGATACACAGAGAGAAGGTTGACAGAAATCTTGGGAACATGCAACACATTCTCGAAGCTTCCATTGGTGAGTTCAATCCTTCCTTTGCCGGTGACTTCGCCAGAAGAGTTGTCCCCCATCAGAATAGGAGTACCTTTGCATGCATCCAAAGAAGAATAGACTTCTTCTGAGGAATCCATGTGATTTGATTCTCCTGAATCTATGATCCAAGCATCAGGAGAAGTGTTGATTGCAATCAAGGCATGGCTAGAATTGTCTATCTTGGAATTCATATCTTCTGGATTCTTCTTCTTTGCACCCTCGGGGATGCGATCTCCAAGGTTGTTTTTTTGAAGTATCTGAGACATCAAATCTATTTTTTTTTGCATGCATGCAGATTCTAAATGGAATCCTTTGTGACACTATGTGCATTCTCTCCTTTTCTTCCCTTTTCTCCTTTGGATCAGGAAGCATTGGTGAAGGGTTTTGTGTACCCTTCCTTCTTCATATCTGCTTGAGATTTCGGCTTATCTTTATCTTTAGATTTCTGATATTTTTGTCTGCCATCATGCACAGTGAGTGCATGCGCCCTTGGGCCTTTGATTGTGCCCATGTTGATGAGCTTGGTTTTCTCTTGTGTCAGGGATTCGATAAAGTCCTCAAGAGAAGGCATCTTCCAGGTGGCTCCAGAGGCGAATATGACAATATGGAATGTGGATAAGAATACAGAGAATTCATTTCCAAGCTTGGAGATAAGGGTGAGAACCATTTGTTTCTCCTCCACCGATTTATCAACCCCGCAAGCTTTGAGTTACAACAGTAAATCCTTGAATTTTGTAAAGAAATATTCGATATTGTCGAAGCTTTTTGGATCCAATGTGAGAAGCTCCACCTCCAACATGTGTCCCCTCATGTCATTTTGTTTGCCCAATATCCCTTCCAATATTTTATAGGCTTCATTGGGAGTCTTACAAGAAGATATGTGAAAAAGGAGATCGGGAGAAATAAGACTACAAATTGTTCTGAGTGCCTCATCCATGCAATTTAAGTACTTGGATTTTTCTATAGCTGATGTCGGCTCTGTATCTGTATTAATGGTTAATATATAAAACCCTCTAGATTGGATATGTATGGCTATTTTCTCCTTCCATGCAAAATAGTTGTAAGGTGTAAGAATGAATTCTTTTTGGAATTCCATCTTTCCGCTGTCTTCAATCTTTTGTACCTGCAAAACATTTTGGTGTAGCTTTTACTTAGAAGTCCGTCAGCTCTGATACCATGTAAATTTGTTGAACCTGCACAGAATAGATCTAGATAAACAATGATACACACATTTGCAGAGATAATTGGAAAAGGAAGAAGAAGGAGAGAAAGAATAGAAAGAATTCTCATTAACCGTTGTGAATAATGAATAATTTACACATGATATACTTTGTATAACTCAATGAGTTCGAATTGAGGTGAACCAAGTCACCATAGTGGTGGTATAGAGTGATCTGGACACACACCAGCAGTTACGGGAGTGAACTGCCACCTATTCTAGTCTCTCAAGCAGTTACGGGAGTGAACTGCCACCTAGTTGAGTTAACTATTCAACTAGTCTTCAGTTAACTAACTGAACAGAAAGTATTGAGGAGTTAACTCAAGGAATCAAGGCTAATGTGCCACTTTGGTGATGATACCAAGTCAAGGTCGAATTATCATGGTGATGATCCCAATGTTGCATGGTGATGATCCCAATGCAACATCTAAACTCAACTCAACTAGTCAAACTGAAGTGTGAACTGAAAGAGAATATTCTCTAGGTGGAATATTCTCTCCTAAAATATAGGAGACGGGATAATGACTAATTATGACTAATGAAAAAATAAAAACCTTAGGAAAAAGAAATCCTAGGTGTGTGTGAAGTAACTCCAACATAAACTTCCTATAAAACAAGTGATAGTGAAAATTCCAAGGTGTCTCAGATGCAACAGTGAAACCCCAAGACCTTGAGTTATGACACCAAATGTTATGATCCAAATACTCAAAATATCATAAAATAACAGAAGTACACACAATGTACATAATTTCAACGTGGATCACAACTATAAGATAGATAATTTACACAATAAATCCTTAAATAATAGGGGAACCCCCTCCAAATAACCAAATACCGTTCATACTTCACCATTCCCCCACAATAATGAATACATGATGTCTTATATATAGTTATTAACACTTTCACATAAGGCCCCTTTATCACTAAGCCAACCTTATTACATATGTATTTACATATTACATGTACAATTATCCATATATATGCCCCCCTTGGGTCATAACAAAAATTCATTATGGTGTTCTCTATCTAGGTATTGAACGATGGAAATGGAAAAATAATGCACATAAAGGGTATGTGCCTTGGACACAATTTTTTGTATACCTTTATGAATTCTTTGACACCAACACCCACCATTTAGGTCGTTTGACCAAGTTGAAACAATCTGGCACAGTAGAATACTTTATATCTTCCTTTGATCACTTGGCTTTCCGCACGGAAGGGATTCCAAATGCTTTTTTTCAGGAATGATTTATCGCTGGCCTAAAGGATGAAATTTGTGCCCATTTCCTAATGGCTTGTCCTCATACTTGGGTGGAAGCTATTAAAATAGCTAAGGAAGCACAACGGGTTGTCTCCTCCCAAACTAGAAAACCATCCTTTATTCTTCACCCTAAACTCTCCAATCCAACCCCTCTTCCCACTCCACTAAAGATCCATAAATTGACATGGGAAGAAATGGTTGAATTGCAAATCAAGTGACTTTGTTATAATTCTGATGAAAAAGATTTTGCGGGGCACAAGTGTAAAGAATGAAATATTTTTATGTCCATCTCTGAGGATGTTTCTGAAAAAGAGGTAGAGGCTCCCCCTATGGAAAATATACCCAAGCCAACAGATCCTACTCCTTGCTTTTATCCACTATAAGTCGAACCAGTCATTTCACTAAATTCCCTCACTGGCTTCTATGCTCCCGAAACCCTCAAGCTAATTGGCTACATTGAGCATTGGAAGGTCATCATCCTAATTGAGAGTGGTAGCACTCATAATTGTATTCATCGTTGCATTGCCCAAGAAACCAATTGTTATATATGTGTATTCAACAATTTTCAAATCATGATTGTTGCCAATAGAGGTTCCATGAAATGTGGGGCATTGTGAAAATGTGCATCTCCAAATTGGTCAGTACAACCTGAAATATCATATGTTTTCTATCGACATGGGTGTTTGTAACATTGTGCTCGGTGTAGAATGGTTATGCACTCTCGGCCCCATATTTATGTATTTTAAGGAATTAACCATGCAATTCCAATAGGAGGGACAACAATATAAGTTTGAAGGCATCACAACAAGATCCCCTGAGATCATCAGTTTCCATCGAACAGAAAAGCTCCTCAAAAAAGGTCATTTGGGAATTATTTCCCAAATATGTTCTATTCAAGCAGTTGAAACACCCTTTGTGTATCTTGACCTCCAATTGATCCTCTCCAAACACCAAGTTGTTTTTTCCACTCCCCATGGACTTCCCCCTTCCCTTGGTGTTCATAATCATTCCATTCCTCTAGTCCTGGTGTTGAAATTTTGGTATGCTAGTTTAACCATAGACATTGTCACATCATTGTCATCCAACCATAGGCATTCACATATGACACCCTCGAGCAGACTAAAATTTACTTAGAATAATTCCAAAAAGCCTACTCCATAACCAACAGATAAACCCTAGCTTCTAATTGTAGAAATAACACAAGACAAGTAGAGCGCTCCTTCTCCAAGGGTATCGCACAAGAGAGAGAGTATCCATATCCACAGAACAAGTACCATACACAACTACATCAACTGTAGTTTCACCACTCTCTCAAAATTGCCCCATACTTAGCAAGAATATCACCAAGAGTATCACCAAGAATGTCACCAAGAGAATCACCAAGAATGTCACCAATAATGTCACTAAGAGAATCATCAATAATGTCACCAAGAGAATCACCAAGAGAATCACCAAGAGAGAGACCAAGACCAATATATGACCATGCACCCTTATTCCTCCTTGCAACTATAGTTGCAATTGTAACTACATCTGTCCATAAGACTTGTGCATTAACTGGTTAATCAAATGAGCTAAAACATCCTCTATTTATATTAATCTTTCCAGTGACTTTTCTGGCTAGGCTGACCTAACTTTCTGGTAATTATATTTTTAGTTTAATTTTTTCCTATGGAGCTGACTTGTATTTATGGAAGATAATATTCTAATATTATTTATTCTGATAGGCCGGCTTGTCTTCTAGGGTTTCCACACATCTGTTTAATGGTTCACTTGCTTCCAGAATATTCTATTCTAAGTCATGGGTTACATGTGGAGGTTAATACCTCCCGCAGCTACCAAAACATCAACACTCCCTCTTAGCTAGGGATGTATTAACTAATATGTTCTTCATGTGGTGGTATCAAACACATCCATCCATCTCATATGGCATGGAAAAAACTCACATGGTCTTGCAGACCAGTCTACAAGTAGCATCACGATAGCCACACAGGATGTCATATGATCAAATAGATCATGTAAAAAATATCACCATCATAGCCACACATTAGCGATCTAGCTGGAAAACACCTCCAACACTATCATTTTTCCATCTAGCTAGTAACCTCTGATGCTACTAACCAACACTTTAACTGGAAATCATTTCGGACACTACAGGTCAGCATCTAGTTCATACAGAACTAGTAACGCGTAACCTCACATAGAATCTGACTCAAAAATTTAACACTCCCTCTTAACGAGGAAGGTATTCCTCTTGGCATGATCATCATCATTACTTCTACACTTATGCACACCTTGACCATTGTCTTGTTGAATTTCAAGAATCCATACATCATAATAAGTTTTTCACTTTCACTAGAGTAGTGTGCCAGCCTTTGTTTGAGTAGCATACCAACCTGTGTTGGGGTAGCATACCAGCCTGCATTGGAGTAGCATACCATCCTGCATTGGGGTATTATACCAAACTACGTTGGAGTAGAATACCAACCTGTGTTTGGGTAACATACAAACCTACGTTGGATTAGAATACCACTTTGCGTTGGGGTAGCATACCAACCTACATTGGAGTAGCATACCAACCTGTGTTGGGGTAGCATACCAACCTGCATTGGAGTAGCATACCAACCTGTGTTGGGGTAACATACTAGTCTGTGTTGGAGTAGCATACCAACCTGCACCAGGGTAGGATACCAACCTATGATGGAGTAGCATACCAACCTACGCTAGGGTAGAATACCAACTTGTGTTGGAATAGAATACCAACCTATGTTGGGGTAGCATACTAGCCTGCATTTGAGTAGCATACCAACCTGCGCTTAGGTAAAATATGAGCCTAGGTTGGAGTGTAATACCAATCTGCACTGGGGTAACTCCCACTAATGGGGATCACATCACTTCCCACTACTGCGTAACACATCACTCCCTCTATCGGGGAACACATCACTTCTTTCTACTAGGGAACACATCACTCCCTCTACTGGGGAACACATCACTTCCCTCTACTGGGGAACACATCACTTCCTCTACCAGGAAACATCCTTCTGGACCACACTAAGATTGTCCCTAATAGAGGCTTGGTCAACATATCTGCAACCTATTTTTTGGTAGCAATATATCGGAGCAAGTGTCTCATCATATTCTTCTCCCTCTTTCTGGGAGAATCCTCTAGACACAAATCAGGATATGTACATCTCTAGGATATTTATATGCAACATGCTTGATCTTGTAGATCAACTTGGAAGTCACTACTGACTTCCCTTCTTGTCTCGGAACCAAGGAAAATATATATATCCCAATCCTTATGATTGGCTTCCTCCTTGGTCATTGTAGAAAATTCTACTGAAGAAAGGGAATCTTCCCATAAGATCCTGTATCTCCTTGAATCCTCTAAAGCTTCGATCTATCTTTCTCAACCCATGGCATCTGTCTGTCAGTTCCAGAAAATGTCTCTGTTTTCCATCTGAATCTGAAAGTCTCTGTGTTTCCATTCTCCCTCTGAATATTGACTCCCTCTGAATCTGTATAATCTTCAGATCCATCTTCTCCCATGATATGGCTCATCAATGTTGCATCCTGAAAAGTTTCATGGGACAACACTAGTCTCTTCTTGGTTACTGCATCAATTTTGGGTAGGACCTTCTGGCTCTACTAACTCTTCCTGATCTGATGAGTGATCAACTGTATTAGAGGGATTTGTTCGGTTATCCTTGGAGCCTTCTACTCCTTGCAATCAATCTCCATATAAGATATTCAGTATCCCACAAAATTACCCTTCTTCATCTTCTTCTTCTTTTGTACATGGATGTATACAATCATGTATACAACTTCTTATTTAGATAGTATGCTCCATGTATCAAACTAGATACCATATAATATGTTTCCTCATGTAACCGTCACTATAGATCCCCTTAAGGTTATCACTTATGACCTACTTGGAGCAAGGACAACAAAGGGAAAAATAGCAGACAAGATTACTACTCTTATAAAAGAAATAACGAGAAAAATAATCACAATAGCTCCTTCTCAGAGCTATTTCTTGTGTCCTTCCTAGAACACGAGCGAAAATAAAAATAAAATAATAAGAAATAGGAACGACACTCTTATAGTGTTGTGATCAATCATTCCTCCATGGTAATCTCCATGGAATTTATAAAATAACCTGCCCGAGACAAGAGAAACAAGAGAAAAAAATATAATAGCATTTTCATAAGAACATATCTATGTTCACAAGAATAAAATACAAACTCATGGTAATCATCATATTGTTACCAAGGTGACCTGATTGGAAGAAAAACAATAAGTATCTCCTATAGAAGATGTTATTTTATGTTGCGACCAAGTACAATAAGCATTTATATCAATAGTACTCACATGTTTCCAAGTATTCATTGTATATAGCATTAATAGAACCTTTCAAGGATTGTTGTCACAACTAGTAATGTAACAATTTTTAAACTTGATATGTGCAAATTGGAAACTTATTAATTTAATCAATCAAACCTGGAACCGAGTCTTATCTTCAAGAACGAGTGTTGTGATTTTATTCTGAGTCTCCTTCACTGAAGATGACAAGTATTATCTTCAACATGTCCCTTGTACTTAAGACAATATGCTTTCTTGATAGAAATATGAGTTGGAGAATATAATGCAAATAAACTCTAAAATATCAACCTTAATCAATCTAATACTTTGACTAGAGTCAGCTTATAACTTTAAATTTGAACATAGGTTAGTATGATATTCATAACTTCAATAGATCAAAATACAACTAGATGTTCATAACATTACAATAATTCCATAACATATAGAGGCGTATGAAAACAATTAAACCTGGAGTGCATTGTTCCTCTAAATGTGTTGGGTCTGAGATCCCTCTAGATCTACGATTATAAGAGATCCCTTCTCCTCTGATCACACTCAAAATAGTGATACAGTTTAAATATATATAAGTACGTACCTCTGACAACATCGAAAGGTAGTGGCACCATCCGACAATAGCGATAAGAATGATGAACCTTAAAACTTCAAAGGTGCTCCAACTTGTAATCTAAAGGTAGTTGGATATGTTCTAGGGTAAGTTGCACTAGGAGAACAAAAAATTAGTCCCAACACTTCACATAAAATTTTCACTGCAACTAGTGCTAGCACTAAAAATGGTGTTGCAACTGGCACGAAGCAACTAGCATGAAGGAATTGGCACTGCAACTGCAGCTGGCACTGCGGACCTAGGGTTTTATGAGGAAACCCTAATTTCTCAACTTTAGAAATTTGCAGATATGATCCAGGGAAGAGATGTGTCCTAATTAGGATACCTTCTTAGTGAGTTTAGTGAGTGCTCAATGAGCTTGACAATGGGGGAAACTGAGGATCTTCCTTCCAACAGTTAGACTGTTAGGAAGGAAACCGGCTCTGATACCATGTTGAAATTTTGGTATGTTCATTTAACCATAGAAAATGTCACATCATTGTCACCAAACCATAGGCATTCACATATTCCACCCCCGAGCACACTAACCTTTACTTAGAATAATTCTGGAAAGCCTACTCCAGAACCAAGAGATAAACCCTTGCTTCTAACTATAGAAACAACTCAAGACAAGTATAGATCTTTTTCTCCAAGGGTAGCACACAAGAGATGTAAATGTGTTGAACCTGCACAGAATAGATATAGCTAAAAAATAATACACACATTTGCAGAGATAATTGGAAAAGGAAGAAGAAGGAGAGAAAGAATGGAAGAATTCTCATTAACCGTTTTCCACACTGAAAGAGTGAATAATTTGCAATATATATAGGATAAATGAGTAACTAATGAGCCATAGTGGTGGTCTAGATTGATCTGGACACACACCAACAGTTACAAGAGTAAACTGCCACCTAGTCTAATCTCTCAAGCAGTTACGGGAGTGAACTACCACCTAGTTGACTTAACTAGTCAACTAGTCTTCAGTTAACTGAATAAACGAAGAGTAGTGAGTTGGTGATGATCCCAATGTTGCATGGTGACAAAACCAATGCAACATATAAACTCAACTCAACTAGTCCAACTGAAGTGTCAACTGAAAGAGAATATTCTCCACGTGGAATATTCTCCCCTAAAATATAGGAGACTGGATAATGACTAATTATGACTAATAAACAAGGAATAACCTTAGGAAAAATAAATCCTAGGTGTGT
>JZKD02S1673462.1:513116-531354 GCA_000966675.3 Picea glauca | reverse complement strand
GGAGAGAGGTGGAAGAGATAGGGGGGTGTAATAGGGAAGGGAGGGACAAAGGGGTAGAGGCAGGGGAAAGGGGAGAGAGAGGGAATGGTTGTGATATTTTGAGGCATGTCAAGGCAAGGTCTAGGTTTAGGTCTTCCAATGCCTTGTGATTTCTAGGTCTTTCAATGTCTAGGTCTGTGAGAGGGAGAGAGAGGGAGATAGACAAGGGGGTAGAGAGGGAGAAAAAGAGGTGGGTATATGTAGGAGAGAGGGGGGGGGTGTAAAATAACAAATAGATTATCAGAGTATGTGTGCGCCATTCAAAATGTGTGCACATTCCTATAGAACATATATGCTTTTAAGAATATGTGCGCATTCTTTTGAATTCAAATTTCTTTGGTAGGGATTGACAACATGTATGTTGATTTGGTTTCCTTGAATTTAGATTCAGGATGACAAAACTAGTGGTTTGGTCTGCATATTGATAAAAACCTCCAATTTTGTGAATACCTCTCTATATCTATCTTTGATATTATTTTTTTATAGACTAAACAATTGAGTTGTTGACAAAACTAGAGACATAGATGGAGTACACTGTGCAAATTTCAATATATAGTGGTTTTTTTTTAATTTATATTGTTTACTATTTTTAAGACACTCTTATCCTTCACAAACAAAAGGCGTTGTAATTTCAAGGATATACCCCTTGTAATTTTAAGGATATATTACTTTGATCATTTTAAAAATATATAAAATTAATATTATAAATTTTCAAAAAATACACAACAACCTGTTAAAAAAAATCAAATATGACATAGTTATTCACAATTTCTATGAATAAAAGTTGCATAAGAAAGCTAATTAAATTTCCTAAGTTTGAATAATCTCTCCAAGTTAATCCATGTTTTTCCATCTTTGCATTGGGAGTAATGCTTTATCAGAGACCATCATTAACTTACACACATCATTTTCTGAAATATTTTCAATCATAAAAATAAACATTAAAACAAATCAATTAATTCTTTATCAATTTTCTCAAATCTTTTCAATTATAAAAATAAAAATTAAAACAAATCAATTAATTTTTTATCAAATTTTTTAAAAATGACAAAGTTAATTTTAGTGTACTATAATATCTATCTTCATAACATAAATATTATATAAATAAAAATACATACTGAAAATTGATCTTGATAACATAAATACACATAAATACTATCACAACCACATTTTAAAATGTGGAAGATATAGTTGTTATTTCCAGTCTGTTGTTTAGATGGAAATGAGTAGAGGATGTTATACTATTATAAAAAGGATGGGATAGTGCAGTATGTAGCTCAAAGGCAAAGCTTTAGCTTTGCATAGGATTTTTAATTAAGGGATTTCAATTCTGAGCCAGTGAATAGAAACCAGCCGTTTGACGGTATGGCTTCTACATCTGCGTTCAATGTCACCGCTGTAAAGCCCCCGTCATCCAACTCAGACGAAAACGACTGAAGCGACACTTCGTCCCCCACGCATCATCGTCTTATCAAAATTATTAAAGATTGAAAGCCATTCTAGTCTCTCCATAAATTCCACTAAACAACCAGTACAAATCACAATTGTTTTCGATTCTTGTTTGGATTCTTATTTGGATTATTCTAGCAGTAGACGAAAATTTTTAATTTAATCGTTACAGGTAACTAGTTTTGATCGTACAGGTTACCATGGATGCCGTGTCAACTTTTCTCAAAATATGTTTAATCAAATCAAAGTCAGCACCAAAAATCTAGATGAAAATAAATGCGCGATGTCAATATTTTGATGTAAATCCAATTACAGTTTGGTCGTGAATAGTTCTTGCACAGTCCGAGTTCCTCCGTGTGGGAAGTTTGCCCTGTAATTTTACCTGTAATTTTTCGTCCGATTCGAATTCCCATATCAGACGCCTTTAATCAAATATATTGTTGGTGTCGCGGGCCGTTCTCTATTCAGCGAACAAAACACACTTTTCTGCCAGTTGTTTCGGAACGGATTCTGATTAATCTAGTGCGCTGCACGTTTTTTCTGAGGTTTTGGGTAGATTTAGAGATCACTGAACATCAAAATCCTTGGAACGTGCTGAAACACGAGGGAAACCATGATTCATATCCTGTAGAAATCGTGGCGAAATCAAATATAAATCCTTTTCCTTCCTTCATTCTGGTTGTGAAATATCTACAGTTTTTTCCTGTAAAACAATTGGGTAATTCGTCACTGCAGTATTCTTCAAGCTTGATTATAACGCTGTAGGAGTAAAAAAAAAATATGCTAGTCCCATTTGCATTCTTATTTGAGATCTATCCCATCAGATTTCTCTCTTGGACCTAGTAGCAGTGACCTAGTAGCAGTGGTACTTATCATTTTTAATCGTTTTTCCTTCTTTTGGACGTGACTCTCTTCTCGACACCCTTATTTGGGACCTATCTCATTGGATTCCTCTCTTCTCCCTAATCCTCCCTTCTTGGCACTTAATTCTCCCATTCCACATCCTTTCTTCGCAACCACTTTCAGTGGGACCTATATCTTCCTAGAGTGGAGGTAAACAAATTTTCAGATCCCACTTGCTAGATCACTCAAATGGAACACTATTTCTCTTTGCACGACATTACTTATAAGCTGGAAAAACTCAGTTATTGTGTTTTCTATCTAGATCCTAAAAGATGGCAATGGAGAAAAAATGCATGCCAAGGGTATGTGGCTTGGACACAATTTGTTGTAGACCTTTATGAACGCTTTAACATGGACACTCACAATTTAAGTCATTTGATGAAGTTTAAACAATCTCGCACATTAGAAGAATTTACATCTGCCTTTGAGCACTTGGCTTTCCGCATGGAAGGAATGGTAGATGTTTTTTTTAGGAATGTTTTATCAGTGGCCTAAAGGATGAAATATGTGCCCACGTCCTAATGGCTTGTCCTAAGACTTGGGTGGAAGCTACTAAAAGAGATAAGGAAGTACAACGGGTTGTTGATTCCCAAACTAGAAAACCCTCCTTTATTCCTCACCCTAAACCGTTCAATCTAGCCCGTCCCCCCACTCCACTAAAGATCCAACAATTGACTCAGGGAAAAAACGGATTAACGACAACTCAAGGGATTTTTCTATAATAATGATGAAAAATATTTTTTAGGCACAAGTGTAAGGAACAAAATCTTTTTATGGCCATCTCTGAGGATGTTTCTGAAAAATCTCTAGAGGATCCCCCTGTGGTAGAGCTACCCAATCCAACAGATCCTACTCTGCCCTCTGAGCCACTATAAGGTGAATGAGTCATTTCACTAAATTCCCTCACTGTCTTCTCTGGTCCCTAAACCCTCAAGCTAATTGGCTACATTGATTATATGATGCAGGAGCATCACTCCACCTCAACAACACGCCAGAAAGACAATGCATCCGCGCACTTGGAGGGAACACATTCCAAGGGAAGAGAGGCATCATCCCTCTCATTTTGAACCTAAATTAATTTTTTTATGCAATTTAATGTAATTAAAGTCTGTAAGGCTCAAGGAAATCCGAGCCCATGTGTATTGTATAGTATGCATGTGAAGTCGCCTTTAATGGTTCACAAGAAGATAGGTTTAGATCGAATTCGGACTAATTGTTAATTGAATGTAAATTAATGAGGAAGATGGAGGAAGGCGTGAGAAGCCCCTGCTTTGTAAATATATCTCTTGTATCGAAATTCATTAGTCATTTAGTGGAAGAGAGTGAGTTAGTAGATGAGAATAGGAGAGGAGACGAAAAAGAGATGAAGACTATGTTGCAGTCCAGCCTTTGAAAACATTGTACAGACCATTAATACATTAATACAAAGAGCAATTTCTCTTGTCCATGAGGTTTTTGTGTGTTGTATATTTGTTTTTTGAATGTGCTTAAATGTTTACTGTGTGTTTATGAATTCCATGGATGCATGCATGTTTTCCATTACAGGAATTGATAGAATCCCCTATCTCTGTAGATTCTAAGTATTTCTGGGCTCTTAGGCTTGTGCAAGGAGTGCACACCAGGGTTGTTGAAAAACTCTATAAAGCCAGTGCAAGGAGTGCACTTGAAATATATCTCGAGTTCATGGAAGATCGTTCCAGGTGGGCACACCAAAACAAGCTTTAAGATCAGAAGGGAAAGTTGTGCAAGAAGGCACACCAGAGTTACTGAACACTTTGATGAACCAGTGCAAGGAGTGCACGAGAACTCTGTTTCGAGTCCTGAGAGGAGGTTTCCAAGTGGGAACACCAGGAGGTAAGTGCAAAGAGTGCACATAGCCACGCAAGGAGTGCGAGGGAAAAGTCTTTTTAGAATCGTTTTTTCAGAAGAGATAGAGTGAAGTTTCATTGAGAAAGTGAAAGGAGCGCACAGATACTCAGTAGAGTATAAAAGCTCGAGGAAGACCCGTGCAAGGTGTGCACATGGCCAAGAATTAGACAAGTGTTCAAAAAGTATCAAGGAAGACAAGTGCAAGAAGTGCACAAAAATATTTTCTAAAAATATTTAAGTCTAAGCTCAAGAATAAGAGCATCGAGCTTCAAGGAGGGAAGAAAGTTGTATTGAAGGAGAAAATGGATAAGTCCCCTTTGAATTTCTGAGAAGTCAGAAAAGATCACGAGAAAAAGAATTTTTCTTACTAGGAGGGCAGAAGGTTTCGTTGAAGAAGAAGAGAAATGAGACCCTTAGAAATCTATGCAAGTTCAAGCTCAAGAGGAATAGCACAAAGTGTGCATAGGTGAACTTGATTCAAAGTTCAAGCTCAGGAGGTGCAGCATAAGCCTAGGCCTGAACAGTCAGTCTTGCAGCGGGAGAAGCAAAGACCAAGCCTTTGAAATCTCGAGTAATTTCCTTCATCAGAAGGGAAGAGTGCAGAAAGCCACAGAGGAGGAGCTACAACTGTGATGGGATCAGCTCTCAGAGCATATCTAGACCATCGGGTCGAAGTCCATACAGAAGGAGGAGTGCACAGGAGGAGGAAAGATCTCAGTCGTTGAATCTAGGAGCAAGGATCCATGACCATCATATCTAGGTGAGTTCCACTAGGTTTAACCCTGGGAATTTGTCGTACTCCAGAAGTCCGGAGGTTTTCCATACTTAGGGGCATAAAAGACAAGTCTCCCAAAGTCTTGAAGTCTGAAGAGAATCGGGATCGTCCATCAGAAGGACACATGTCAGCAGATTTGAAGAAGTACCAAAGAAAATCCTCACAGTTGATCAAAGAGGAGGTCATGTGTCAGTAGATCATCGAGTCCGAAGGACTGGCTATCCGAGAGGAAAGAGGCATTATGGTTAAGGTTTGACAGTCTGCCAAAGCTCCAAACAACGAAGTGAATACTAGTCGTTGGCATAGGAGACATGTTTCATAATATCTCGGAGTCCGGAGATCTTGTACTCTGGATGAACTTGGACAAGAGTTGTTAGGGTGTGAAGACTCCTGAAGCTCTGAAGCAATGGATCACATCCTAGTCATTTCCACCAATGACATGCGGAAGTAGATCCTGAGGTTCATAGGTACGGTACTTTGGAGGAGACAGGATGCAAAGGTGTGAGGACTCTTGAAGGTCGGAGTCTCGAAGAAGATGCTAGTCGTTAGCGTCACGAGACACGTGTCCACCAATTGTTGATAGTTCACCACTTCAACAGTCTAGGGAAGTAGAGGCGAGAAAAGATTTAAGTCAAGGACTCCCAAAGGCTGGAGTCCATCGTGTCCATCTATTTGGGAGGACATGTGGAGCCTAATAGTTTCACTTCAGAGTTCGACACTCCAGGGGATTAGAGGTGTAGTGCATCGAAATACTTTGAAGCCTAGAGCTGCGAAGAGGATCAGGACCATCGATTTCAGAGGGACACGTGGGGATAGATCCTGTAGTCCAGAGACTTGGCACTCCGGAAGATTGGGGATGTTGTGCAGTGGAAGACTCCAAAGTCCCAGAGCCCGGAGAGGGTGTTATCCATTGATCTCATCGTGGGTTGAGGACCGTTGATCTCTACCTTCATTCAGAGGTCCATCATGTTAGCAATGTTTCTTGTCTTGGGCCTAAGGTACCCTGTTCTGTAGGATGAACGGGAAACACCCAAGCGCAGCAGCGGAAGGATCTCTTTTCTGGTTACGAGTCAAGCGAGCGGGCAAGGTTTTGCTGTCAGCAGCCGAGATCCATCCACGAAGCAGATCAACGGTCATCGAGATTTCGGGGCTGCCAAGTTACCTGATATATAGCGTAAGAGAAAGCGCCTATATTTTAAAACTAAGTCTAGGTCATCCGATCCATTGACGCATGGCGCAAGATCTGGCCACATCGGCATATCGACATTCAGGAGTTCGAGGGGTAAAAGTCCCTTGTCATTTCACATCTCGAAATTGCGAACCCCGAAATGATGATAAGCAATCTTCACAGACGAGCTCATGGTCTTAGCGCCAGGTCACATCAAGCGAGACTGCAAATGGGGGAAACACCCTTTATAATAACGTACTATCTGGGTCGTTCATCTGAAGGACGTGCGGTGCACATCCATGTCATGTCGGCATTCAGGAGTTCGAGGGGCAAGCCCTCCTCGTCACTTCACTTCTCGAAACCCCGAACACCGAAATGCTGATAGCGCCTAGAATCGGGCCTGTGGTTTTGGCGCCTCGTCGTAAAGGAACAAGCCTAGATGAGGGGCGCTAATGTTTATCATTTGGCCACTCAGGTCCCAAAGCGCTGAAAATCAATCTCAGCCGTTCATCTTGGAGGAATGTGTGGCGACCGTTAGACCCTCCTGGCATTTTGCCCGTCACGATTTTAATAGAAGGAAAACCTACTCCTTCCTATTCGCAAACACCAAAACGCCAAAAGCACTCCGAAAATTAGGTGTAGGGTCACGGCCCGTGGTCATTCGAGAAAGTATAAAGGGTTGTACAAAGGGAGGCCAAAGGCACCGAATTGAGTTTCGGAAGGGGGGCACTATGTTCTCCAGACACCGATTCAACGTGATCTAAATCCCGGTACCTGATGGGAATGAATGAAGAAGAGAGAGGGTGGTTGAAGCCTCGCCTCACCCATTAATTGCAAGGCATGGAGGGTCTGGCAAGCGATCTACTCAAGAGGGTCCTGTGTACCCATTTTTCCAGAGAATCCATGCCCGAGTTCTTGACTAGCCGAAGGAAGTCTGCACACGCTAGCTCGACACTTAATGGATCAGCTCCTCCCCTTGCTGGAGCCACGTGCAGTTAAGATGGCGTCTGTCATAGGCGCACGATCGTCCAGTCTGCATGCGCAGACTGTCAGAAGACATGCAGACACAATGTTTTTGTTGTTGTTGTTATTTTGAGTATATGTAGGCATTTTCGCCATTTTTGTAAGGATCGATGGCTGAGAAAGGCTCCCGATTGTAAAGTTTTGATGAAGCGTTAGTCGCTCTGGTTAATGTATATGGCATTTGAGACTTCTTACTTTATGGATGTCAGCCTTTTTTCCATCTCTTGTATACTGTGTTAGAACAACTCAGAATTGGAGGATCCAGTCGAGTTGTAGCTGTTATAGGATGATGTAGGTTGGATCACTGTAACAATTACATTGTTTCTAATTGTTTCCTATTATTTTTGTAGCGTTAAACGACTTGGAATTGGAGGATCCAGTCGAGTCACTCTTTATCTCCTTGAAGCTTCGGACCAAGAGGATCTTGGCTTCTGAGTTTTTCATCCTCAAGCTTCCAAAGGCCTGTTACCCTAGGCAGTTTTGTTCATCCTTCTCACAAGTCTTCTATCTACCAGCCTTTAATCCATTCACTAACAGAAGTTGGATCAAGACCTCCCTTGCTGCATACATACCAGGCTCGGTTTCCTGAGTTAATTTTTTATCTTATCGAGTCTTTATCCATTTGATCACCCCATTAAACAAATCATGACATAAAAATTGATGGGCGTCGGGCTCTGCTCCTGCAAGCAATCCAGGAGTGACTTCCATTGCCAACATTTCTGGCGCCGTTGCCGGGGACGAAGTTGAAAATTTTCCCTGGGCAGAACGACATTGAGCCTCTGATTATGAAGGTGCATCAGACATTAGAGCCCTTAAATATTACTACTATGCACCTGGTGACTCCACTGTGGTCACTCCATTGTTTCTACTTCATTGTTTCAGCTGTGGCTACTGTTGGCACACCTGAAAGCTGACCCAGAGGAGCTTTCTCGAGAAGGTTTCAGCAGCTACTTTCTCAGCCTGAGAAGCTTCCTGGGGTAACACAACATTAGGATCTGGCCTTTGATGGTGAACAAGGACCAAACACATTCGAAGTTGCGCAGCTTTCACCTGTCGACTCCACTGGTTCGATATGGAGAAAATCCTTGCTCGCAGGTTTGCTCCTTTTAATTTTTCTGCTATTCCTCGTTTTCCTAATGTTGTCCCCTCTCTGGATGAATGGGGCGATTATTTGCCCATATTTGGAAAATATGAAAAGGACAACCCTGCTCAGCACCTCAGTGACTTTCATGAACTCATGCATCAGTGGGAGATACATCATGAGGATGTATTACTGAAAATGTCCATGTTCTCGTTAGCAGGGGATGCTCGTAAATGGTATCATTCTTTACCCCTTACTAGCATCTCTTCACTCAGTGAATTCCATGTAGCCTTCACTTCCTATTGTCAGGAGCTTTATCCCTCTAAGTTGATTTGTCATAACTATTGTGAGGGATACCACAACTATATACAAGATAAAGTTGTTTTGGACATAGGCTGTGAGGATGATCCTGACGACCTGGATCAGAAATCATTCCTTTCTCCTCCACATTCATCTGCATTAGAGGAGGGTCATGAAGCTGATGAAGATCCCAGGGAGGAAGAAGACACCCTGAGTGAGTTGATGGAGCAGGTGAAGTATCTCTCTGCTCAATATGCTAAGTTGGAATCTAAGGACAATGGGGAGGATTTTCCAGTCTTCGAGGCAGATTTTCTAGATGGCTCTTTCGAGGAGATTATTGAAGATTTTGTAAACGCATTAGCATCTTCCCCCGATGAGCTTGCTGTCTCAGATCAAAACGATGAAGAGGTAGTTGTGGAAGAGGATTGTTCTCTTTTCCTTCACGAGATTTCCCATGATGTGTTTACATTTGGGGTCGAAACAGAGGAGCGAGGGATAGTTCCATTTCTGCAAGTTGGAGAAGCTCTTTTCCCCCCTGACTTTGATGATTATCTGGAAGAGGAGCAGCAGAACCCCACATCACCTTTTTCTTATCAGAGCAGCCGGACCACTTATGACAGTTACGAATCAGAGTCTAAGCTCGATATGCTAGATTTCCAAGAGCAGGTCGCAGAACCTTGTCCTTTGCTCACTAAGGAAAATTATCACGAGGAAATCATCCATCTCAGTCTTTCAAGAGAGACTGAGCAGTACAAGGAAGAGCAGAATTTACCTGGGGGGCCTGTTTATGATGAATACGAATCTGACCCGGGGGAGAGCCAAGAAGAGGAAAAAGAACCAGAGGAGCAGTCTGCCCTTTGTTCAGAACCAGTCAGTGAGCATCCACCACCTGAGATCAGCGAGACCACTTCAGTTATTCACCCGCCTGTGCTTATCAGAGATATTCAGCTGCATGTGAACAACTGTGTAGCAGAAGAGGTTGTCTGTCGCCAATTTCCTGGAATTGGCCACTCATTCGATGACCCTGTTAGCGAATACATGGAGTGGCATTTATCCTATGCCTTGGAGCCGCCCTATTTCATCTCAACTCCAGCTTGTAAGGAGGAGTTGGAGAGTGTAACCATTCTGCTGTCATGGTTACACCATCTGCTGATGATCATTGCCAGAAGGAAGGAGCTTCTATCCAGGAAGCTACTTGAATGGCTATGGTGGAAATTTGCTTTCACCTAGCCCCATGTAAAGTGTTTTATTAGTTTAGGATTGTATATAAATAATCTCCTTTGAGTATGTGTCTTTATTTTGTTTCTTTTATTTTTCGGCTTGTATTTTCAGCAGTAGAATGTTTTGAGCCTGACTCCATAGCCCAACAGCAAGGCACTGAAGCTATGGAATGAGTTCTTAGAGCATCACAGGGACGACTCTATCCCTCATGGAGCCTAATGTTAGCGATATTTCTTGTCTTGGGCCTAAGGTACCCCGGTCTGCAGGATGAATGGGAAACATTGAAGCACATCAGCGGAAGGATCTCTTTTCTGGTTACGATTCAAGCGAGTGGGCAAGGTTTTGCTGTCGGCAGCCGAGATCCATCGACGAAGTAGATCAATGGTCATCGGGATTTCAGGGCTGCCAAGTTACCCGATATATAGCGTAAGAGAAAGCGCCTATATTTTAAAACTAAGTCTGGGTCATCCGATCCATTGATGCATGGTGCAAGATCTGGTCACATCGACATATCGGCATTCAGGAGTTTGAGGGGTAAAAGTCCCTCGTCATTTCACATCTCGAAACTCTGAACCCCGAAATGCCGATAAGTGATCTTCAAAGCCGAGCTCACGGTCTTAGCGCCGGGTCACATCAAGTGAGCCTGCAAATGGGGGAAGCACCCTTTATAATAACATACTATCTGGGTCGTTCATCTGAAGGATGTGTGGCGCACATCCATGTCACGTCAGCATTCGGGAGTTCGAGGGGCAAGCGCTCCTCGTCACTTTACTTCTCGAAACCCCGAACATTGAAATGTCGATAGCGCCCAGAATTGGGCCCGTGGTTTTGGCGCCTGGTCGTAAAGGAACAAGCCTAGAGGAGGGGTGCTAATGTTTATCATTTGGCCACTCGGGTCCCAAAGCGTCGAAAAGCAATCTCAGCCATTCATCTTGGAGGAACGCGTGGCAACCGTTAGACCCTCCCGACATTTCACCCATCATGATTTTAATAGAAGGAAAACCTGCTCCTTCCTATTCGAAAACCCCGAAGCACTGAAAGCACTCTGGAAATTAGGTGTAGGGTCATGGCCCGTGGTCATTCGAGAAAGTAGAAAGGGCTATACAAAGGGAGGCCAAACGCACCGAATTGAGTTTTGGAAGGGGGGCACTGTGTTCTCCAGACAATGATTCGACGTGATCTAAATCCCAGTACCTGCTGGGAATGAATGAAGAAGACAGAGGGTGGTTGAAGCCTCACCTCACCCATTAATTGCAAGGCATGGAGGGTCTGGCAAGCGGTCTTCTCAAGAGGGTCCTGTGTACCCATTTTTCCAGAGAAGCCATGCCCAAGTTCTCGACTAGCCGAAGGAAGTCTGCACACGCTAGCTCGGCACTTAATGGATCAGCTACTCCCCTTGCTGGAGCCACGCGCAGTTAAGATGGCATCTGTCATAGGCGCACGATCATCCAGTCTGCATGCGCAGACTGTCAGAGGACATACAGATGCAATGTTTTTAATGCAGCATCTTGTTTTTGTTGTTGTTGTTGTTTTGAGTATATGTAGGCATTTTCGCCATTTTTGTAAGGATCGATGGTTGAGCAAGGCTCCCGATTGTAAAGTTTTGATGAAGCTTTGGTCGGTCTGGTTAATGTATATGGCATTTGAGACTTCTTACTTTATGGATGTCAGCCTCTTTTCCATCTCTTGTATACTGTGTTAGAACAACTCGGAATTGGAGGATCCAGTCAAGTTGTAGATGTTATAGGATGATGTAGGTTGGATCACTGTAATAGTTACATTGTTTCTAATCGGTTCCTATTATTTTTGTAGCACTGAACGACGTGGAATTGGAGGATCCAGTCGAGTCACTCTTCAGCTCCTTGAAGCTCCGGACCAAGAGGATCTTGGCTTCTGAGTTTTTCATCCTCAAGCTTCCAAAGGCCTGTCGCCCTAGGCAGTTTTGTTCATCCTTCTCACAAGTATTCTATCTACCACCCTTTAATCCATTCACTAACAGAAGTTGGATCAAGACCTCTCTTGCTGCATACATACCAGGCCCAGTTTCATGATTTAAGGTTTTATCTTCTCGAGTCTTTATCCATTTGATCACCCCATTAAACAAATCGTGACATAAAAACTGATGGGCGTCGGGCTCTGCTCCTACAAGCAATCCAGGAGTGACTTTCATCGCCAACACATCAGTTTGCAAGTTTGGAAAGAGGAGTGATTCAAGTGTTGAAAAATTATGAAGCCTAGAGGTCAGACCTATTGTGAACCGTAGATCTTGGTGGGGTTGGTGGATCGTTGATTCCCATATTAGTTTGTAGGTTCGCGAGTTTATGACTTTAGAGGAGTGGAGGTGTAGTGGTGTTGAAACTACAGGAGCCCGGAGCTTCGGAGCCCCGAAGTAGCACGTGTTTGGTTGAGCGCTTGGTTATGTCTCATGGTCACATGTGATTTTCGCTAGGAAAAGGGGGGATATCGCTCGAATTTGATTTAAAAGGAGGGTTTGTCTTGCGGTTTTGGACTAGAGTCACGTGGAGGACTCTGTTGGCATATAAGGACCCCCACATAATTGGTTTTACACACAGGGAACATGGGAAAGGACCTGTGATAATCATTTTGAGGGCTCAGCAGGGGCCTGTAGTGAACCGTAGATCTTAGTGATCAGACCTATCATGAACCAGAGGTTGGAACTATCTTGAACCATAGATTTTGGAGGGGTTGGTGGACCATTGATTCCCATATTAGTTTGGAGGTTCACAAATCCATGACTTCGGAGGACTAGAGGTGTAGTGGTTTTGAAACTCTCAGATCCAGGAGCTTCATAGCCCCGAAGTAGCACATGTTTGCTTGAGCATCTAGTTATGGCCCTTGGTCACATGTGATTTTCTCCAAGAAAAGGGGTCCTAGCACTCGAATTTGATTTAAAAGGAGAGTTTGGCCTATGGTTTTGACCTAGAGTCACGTGGAGGATTCCGTTGGAATATAAGGACCCCCACATAATTAGTTTTACACACAGGGAACATGGGAAAGGACCTGTGATAATCATTTTGAGGGCTCAACAGGGGCCCAAGACCCAATTTGGCTCCTTAGATTTCAACGATCCTAGACTAGGAGGTCGTGCAGACCTTAGGTGAGGGTGGGGGTCTACATCATATGGTATTAAAGCTAGATTATGTTTGAAAAAAATGAGCAGAAAATAATAAAATGGCTACTGAAGGCCATAAGCGAGGTCGAAGAGGAGAAGACCACAAATGGATAAGCATAGAATATATGGATAAAGGTCTCAAGGATATCTAAGAGGAGCTCAATAGAATGATGTTCAAGATGCAGCAGGAAGCACAAGGAAGCTGGAAGTATGAATGGCCCTTGAAGAAGAAATTGAAGTGGCCCATCCAATAGTTGGTTGCCAAGAGACAACGACAAGTATTCACAAGGTGGTTGAGGCATGATGAAAACCTCAATACCATAAAGGAGATGGTTTACGTTTGTAAGATAGAAGTTGTATAAAACCTCAATGAGGAGGAAGATAGATTAGTTGAAGATATCACAGATTGCCAAGAAGGAAAAGATGAAATTTCATATTTCTAGGTGAGAAATAAGAAGAGATTAGTTGAGGATATCATAGACTAACAGGAGGGCAAAGGTAAAATCTCAGATTGCCAAGTGGACAAGGTGAAAAAAATGAGATTGTCTGAAAGTCTCAGGAACTCAACTGAGAGTTCATATCAACAAAGAGTGTTGATAGAAATGGAGGAGAGATCTGAAAGTCTCGTGGCCTTAGTTGAGAGTTCAGATCAGCAAGGAGTGCTGACAAGAGAGAAGGAGAAAGGAGAAGACCATCAGCATTACAAACTAATGATAGGAGGGATCAAAATATCCCTTGGGCTGAGCTTTGCAGGAGCTCATGTTTGTGATGAGGTGATGTAGGAGGCATTGAGAGAAGAGGCCATGGGGATTTTTTTTTTTAAATCTAATAGTTTATGTATTGCAGGTGCAGCAAAAGGAAGACATCCAACAGAGACTGTCAGGGAAGAAGAGAAGGAGAATACGTTGACATCTTCCCAAGAGATGAAAGGAGAAGATGAGAATTCATATCAAATGCTCACTCAGTGGGATAAGGAGTTAAAGTTGTTGGAAGATTGGTTAAGCCATCCAGACATAGAAGAAGACTATGTGAGGGATGCAGTTGTGAAGAGTGGAGAAGAATTTCATCTTGAGGAGCAACTGGATGTAGCTGGACTTGTACCAGCATAAAAATATTATAGGAGAGAAGAAGAACTGGTAGAAGTTAATCTTTCAGAGGAGATAACTGAAAAGAAGCTCAGTAATATTGTTGTAGAAATGGTATCTGTAGTAGAGTGGAAAGCTAATGCAATAGGAGATGAAAACAACATGGGAGATTAGGACGATCTCCCATTAATATGTGTGGTGAAGAGGAGATGCATTAGCTGAGTAGACTGCAAAGGAGGAGCCATCCCATAGATCATCTGGATGAGGAGATTGAAGAAATAATAAGGATGATGTTGAAATCGGTGCATAAGGCAGCCAACAGTAGGGAGAATATGAAAAGTCTAGGAAAACTTGCAGTAGCAGTAGGACAACAACAACAACATGGCAGAGGAGCATATAGACAACTCCAAATTCAAGTATGGGACCCTGGACGATCTCAACAAGAGGAAAGTGAACATTGTTTTCTATCAATAAGGTATCTTTTTTGTTGTGGTTTTATACATTTTTTTGTTCCACTACATATTTTTCTGCAGTATTTGTTTTTTATGCTTAATATAATAGAATCGGTACCTAACAAGTGGTATCATATCACTTTCTTCTGTAGAAACAATGGGAATTTGTTTCTAGGGTAGAGACATGTACTATCAGTGTCTTTAAGGAAAATAGATATGTTGTTCAGTGGGTAAAACTGCGGTGGGGAAGGGTACATGCAGGAAATACAAATGGTTTCATGGTTTTGTCTAGAAACCAAAGTTTCACCTTGTTGGGAACCTCTACAACACCTATTGGTACTCTTCGAGTAGTACTGCATCAAAAAGAATATGTACATGGCCATCACTCCCATGTATTTTATGGTATATTGGGAGTCCCTTAGGTCTCCTAAAACCATCCCTAGATCAATCGACTGGCCACCTAACTTCTATAATGACACCAAGAACAATACTAGGGAAGATAATTTCTAGTACATAGGTAATCAGGTAGTACAAATAAGGGTACGGTTGAACCTCCTTAGTTTGTTCCATGAGATATTTGGATAAGTACCATTGTTCGACTCTACACGTATATAAGAGAGTTATATCACAAGGAAAACCATTGTATGTAGGAACCATGTAAACCCTAACCCCTAGGAAAGAAACAGAATAGAAAAGGAACATATTAGATCTCTTGTTATGCACCCTTGCCTCCTGCATTCTAGTTGTGAAATTTCTATATTTTTTTCCTGTAAAAAAATTGGGTCATTTGTCAAGCAGTATTCTTCAGGTTGGAGTGTAACTCTCTAGGAGTAAAAAAAAGTATAGTGGTCCTATTGGCACCCTTATTCGAGACCTATCCTATCATATTCCTCTCTTCGACCTAGTCATTGTGGTACCTATCATTTTTAATCCTTTTTTATTCCCCTGGACTCAAACCCCTTCCCAACACCCTTATTTGGGACCTATCTCATTGGATTCCCCTCTTCTCCCTAATCCTTATGGTACCTATAACTTATAAAAAAAATTGTGGACCCACTTGCCCCTCCCTGTACTTTTATTTGGTACATATCCCATTAAATTCCTCTCTTTCACTGATCATCATGTTACCGTTCACCAATAACCCATTTTCTATGTGGACCCACCTGCCCATTTCCATCTCTAATGGCCCACACCCATAACCAATATTGGTATCAATGTCTGACTCTCCTGGAAAACTTTAATGAGATATATAGGAATGATATATCTGAACTTACTTCCAACATTTCTAGCATAAATTGCTAACTCACCCCATTAGAATCACTTCACACATTAGTGACCATCTTGACAACCATATGTGAGCAATCCCAAGACGTAGTAAACAACTTGACTGCACTGTTTAAGCAATCCCAATATACGTTTTCTTATGCACCACCTTATAACCTCGAAAACTCTTAATCCTCCCATTCCACATACTTTCGTCCCAACCACTTTCAGTGGGACCTACATGTTCCTAGATTGGAGGTGAACAAATTTGATGGCTCATATCCCACATGCTATATCACTCAAATGGAACATTATTCCTCTTTGCACGACATTACTGAAGAGTTGGAAAAATTCCATTATGGTGTTCTCTATATAGATCCTGAACGATGGCAATGATTTCAATGGAGAAAAAATGCACGCCAAGGGTATGTGGCTTGGACACAATTAGTTGCAGACCTTTATGAATGCTTTGACACCGACACCCACCATTTAGGTCATTTGACCAAGTTTAAACAATCTGGCACATTATAATACTTTACATCTTCCTTCAAAAACTTGGATTTCCACATGGAAGGGATGTCAGATGTTTTTTTTCGGGAATGCTTTATCAGTGGCCTAAAGGATGAAATATGTGCCCACATCCTAATGGCTTGTCCTAAGACTTGGGTGGAAGCTACTAAAAGAGATAAGGAATCAAAACAAGTTGTCTCCTCCAAAACTAGAAAACCCTCCTTTATTCCTCACCCTAAGCCTTCCAATCCACCCCCTCCTCCCACTCCACTAAAGATCCAACAATTGACTTGGGAAAAAATGGATGAACGACAACTCAAGGGATTTTTCTATAATAGTGATGAAAAATATTTTTGGGGGCACAAGTGTAAGGAACACAAGATTTTTATGGCCATCTCTGAGGATGTTTCTAAAAAATATGTAGAGGATCCCCCTGTGGTAGAGCTCCCCAATCCAACAGATCCTACTCTTTCCTCTAAACCAATATAAGGTGAACCAATCATTTCACTAAATGCCCTCATTGGCTTCTCTGCTCCCCAAAACCTCAAGCTAATTGGCTACATTGATTATCGAAAGGTCATCATTCTAATTGACAGTGACAACACTCATAATTGTATTCATCATCATATTTCCCAAGAAACCAATTGCTATATCTGTGCAGTCAACAATTTTCAAATCGTGATTTCCAATAGAGGTTCCATGAAATGTGGGGCATTGTGAAAATGTGCATCCCCAAATTGGTTGGTACAACTTGAAATCTCATATGTTTACTATCAACATAGGTGGTTGTGACATTGTGCTCGGTGTAGAATGGTTACGCAATATCGGCCCCATCTTCATGTATTTTAAGGAATTAACCATGCAATTCCAATAGGAGGGAAAATGGTATAAGTTCCAAGGCATCGCAATGGGATCCCCTGAGATCATCAGTTCCCATCGAATGGAAAATATCCTAAAAAAGGCTCATTCAAACATTATTTCTCAACTTCGTTCTATTCATGTAGTTGAGACACCCTCTATGCATCCTGACCTCCAATCAATCCTCTCCAAACACCAAGTTGTGTTTCCCACTCCCCATGGACTTCCCCTTTATCGTGGTGTTTGTTGGAACATGTGCAATTCTAAACTGTTGACCTTTATATTCCTCACCTCATGAAAATATATTTTTTCCCAAAGGGAACTGTAATTTAGAAAATGACTTACGATTTTTAGTCAAATTCCTTTACGGATTGGCAAATGATAAGGTGTGAAAGATATCTGTCGTTGACAAGTTTTTCCTTTTGATCAAACGATCCTAATACCTTCAGAATTTTGGATCCGCCTAATTTTTAAAGAGGTGAATATATAACGGTCATTTTGGAGCTCCACGCTCCGGATGTTGCAGTAAGTCTTAACAATAAAAACCCTGAAGCTCTGAAACCCGAAAGAGTCTGCTCATTTTTTTTCCTAAACCTTTAAAAGACATGAGTCATAGTACACATGTACCTTTGAGTCATCCTTGAGTTAACACATGGCACCTCCCTTTCCTAGACACATCATCTAGAATGATGCCATCCATAAGACATCACTATGGGAGATTATCCTTCTGGAGTTTAACAAAGAATGAAGGCACGAATCACCGAAATATCAAAATGTCGAAGTATTAAATGTTAATTAATCAAGTTAATCATGATCAAGAGATAATTAATGACTTTTCACTTCAGAGTTCGAACGCTTACCCTGTATCATATTCTAAAATCTTCGAAGTCTGAATTTTCGAAATGCTTAAAGTTAAATATGATTAATTAATACTTTTACTAGATAATTAATCACTTCATAGTTTTAGGTTTTGGGAATTTCCTCTTGAGCTACATTTAAAGTTCCTCAAGTCCAAACTCCCGAAACACTCGAAATTGACACACCTTTTAAAAATGATTAACTAAGAGTTTAAAAGAGATTATCCAGGGATTAACCTTTGTAGATCCGGG
>JZKD02S1673462.1:437078-471049 GCA_000966675.3 Picea glauca | reverse complement strand
TGGTTTATCACATTTGAACATGACTGTGATGTTTTGTATCATGTTTTCCGCTGTGTAATTGAATTAATGATGAATGCTATGGAATGTTAATTATAGCAGTACCCAGATATGTTGCACTCTGTATTTTTAATGTGTTTTACTGTGTTAAATGCATTTGCTTATAATTCCATGTACAGAATGGTAAACTGAGAGGTTGGGAAAACCGGGGTAGTGAAGGGTACGCTACACCATTGGGCTATGGGGTCTGTTTTAAAAAGATAGAGGTTAAAGACATCTTTTATAAGATTCATTTTACAGGGCAAGATAGTGATAATGTTGGATTCTTTAGGAATAAAATGGTGTATTGCTAAAAAAGGTGAGATATCAGTTAAAACAAAAAAGCATTTAAGAATTTCTTTGTTATAACATTAGAGGAAAAACATTTAAACCTATAAAAGATTAAGAACAGTGTACACAATGGCAAATTCTACAACTTTAACTTCTTTTAAAGATTAGATTTAGAAAGACAATATGATAACTGAGAAGGAAAAAATATTTACGCAGACAGAGGCAACTTCACCAATAATTAACACGTAGGAATCCTGTGAAACTTCTCTTTGTATTATTAGAATCCCCTCTTGATCAAAATTACAGTGATTAGAGATTGCTTGGGTGTAAAGATCAACAACCCTCAATACTTCTAAGTTGGAAATATTTATAATAAAAGTTACAAACGAACCTGTCATTAATGATCAAGACGTGATAGAGTCCAACTCTAACTAATTGGCTAACAAGATGCAGAAATGTAGTAACTGATGATGATGTGTCGAATCTCTCATGCTGATTTCAGGGAAAATCGTTGGTGAGTCATTCATATGACTTTGAATGTGTTGGACACTGAGCTGGATGAGGCTTTACCTTTACTCAATCAATTCACACATCTCACTCCATCTTTGTGTGCTTGGGATGGTAACTTTCAACAGCTGGCGGTAGACTTCATCCATCTCGATGTACTTAGCAAAAGTCGGCTTGATGAGGAAGATGTACTTGATTTCGTGTTGTATGATGAGGTCATGTTGTAGAGTCTCCAAGAAAGCTTTGCCCGTGATGCTGCCTTGTATCCCTGAAAACCTGGAACTGTCTTTGGCCATGGTAGCGATCTTTTGCTTGTAATCGGACAAAGTCATTAATTTATCATTTAGGAAATGTAGATTAGGAAGACCCTTTTTCTGTAAGGCTTCAATCTTGCTAAAAAATCTCTGAACCCCAATGTCCATGTTCTGAGCTTTCTCCTCCAACTGCAGCATTAATCCTCTCTTGGTCAACACTCTTTTGACTTCAAGGATAGTTTATTTCCTGTCTTCAACTTTTAGATCCTCAAGCTCTTCCTTGGTTTTTGAATTCAAAAACTTGATGATCTCGTTGGCTGTCGAGGGCATCTCACCCAACTCTCTTCTTATCCTGTCAATGGCCTGCCTACGCTTTAACACCAGATCATGTTGCTCAAACATGATTTGCACCATGGGCCACATTTCATTTATGGATTTCGAGATATCTATCCAGATATTTTACTTAGCCTTAGCTAATGTCTTTCCTACCACTGTCTGTTTTTGGAGCTGTTGTATTTCCTGCTTGAGTTTCTCTGATACTTGTATCTCAATATTGTATCTTGTTTGGAAATAAGACTTGTGTTCCTGTAGACTTTCAATCTCCATTTTCAGCCTATTGATCTATGTTTCCTGCATAGTCATTTCCTCCATGGACTTTGCTAGCTCCACAGTTTTTTCCAGTGCTGTCAATGGAGCTGCTGATGGAATTTTTGTTGTAGTGGTTGTTGGCACAACTGTTGTACTGACTTCTGCAATGGGAACTACACTCAATGGAATGACTTCCATCGGGGTCGATTGTTCCTTCTCTTTCAATAACTTTTCCAACTCTGCCTCCATTTCCCTGAGATGTGTGTTCTGCTGAATGATAAGTTTCAACAATTCTTCTTTCTCGTTTTCTGCCTCGGCTATTTCTTTAGCTTGTGAATCCTCTGTTGGAGGCAATTTCAGTTGTTTTCCCAAAGATGCAATGTCAGCATTCTTTTTCTTCACCATTTCCTCTGCTGCTTTTACATTCGAGGGATCATACCCAATCTTGAGCACCAACTCCTCTAAGGATTTTATTCTGTTATCCTTTGCAAAAGAAGATATCTTTTCCAACTTCAATTGGGTTTGAACATTGCTTAAAGACACGTGTAACTTTGCTGAAGTAGAGGAAGCATGTGCCAATGTGTAGAAAACCATTTCTCCAGTTTGTCTGTGCAAGTCCATCTGGTCAGTTGGATGGACTTGTTTGGTGTCAAAAATGATAGTTGACCTCTTGTAATCAGTGATCTCTTTGGGTTGAGACACTTGTGCTTGCAGAAATTATAGATACATTCTTCCTTTCTCTGTTTCAAAGGATGACAACAATCTATGTTGTGCTATGGAATTTTGCTTCCAAAACTGAGAGTAGGTTTTCTTGGTCAGCGTCTGGTTCTTCTTTTTATTCATTTCATATTTTTCAAAAATCCTTAAAGGTACAGATCCTTGTCGAGTTTGGGTGGTCACAACTATCTCTGTTTGCTTCTTTGAAGAAGAAGTTGACACCACCTGTTGTCTTCTTTCAATCACTATGGCAGAGTAGGGCTCTTCCTCACCAGACATGTGATAAGCATGAGCGGTTTTGGGTTTCTTGCTATACACTTGAAAATCTTCTACTGATACCTCAGTGATTGAAGGTGAATCATCCTTTCTTGGACTTTTTTCCTTGGGTACCTATGGAGTGGTAGTCAGTGAAAAAGAGATTGAAGGAGATTCTTGTGGCTCTATATCTACCAGAGTGTTTGCTTCCCATTCTATCTGGTTCCCATACTTTTCAATTTCTAGTTTGAGGGTGTGGGCATAAGGTGAACTTTTGTTCTTGGATCTCATCTCTGCAATGATCCCACTGGGGTCATATGACCAAATAAAACTGGTGTTGAATTTCATTTCCTTCAATAATTTATTTGCCTCTTACCTAGCAGCTCGACTATCGCAGATAAACGGTCTTTTTTGCCCTTCGATCCTCATCTGTTGTTTTTTCTCTAAGACACAAAATAGATTTCATCTGAGTTTATCATCTGATGAATATACTCCCGTGTGAATATTCAAACAGGCACATACTTCGGCAACTTGTATGGATCCAATTCACACCCATATACTTTGATTTCTGTGTGATTCTGGTATAGAAACCAATCCCCAGTCTTTGTGAGATCCGAACGGTTTAGAACTCTTTGGATCTCCTCGTTTATCCTCGACTCAGGTCTCCCACTAAGCATGCCTACAACTGGTTGATAAAACAACTCAATGAATTGTTTAAAAGTGAACTCAGTGGAGTTACTCCTAAGTAGCGACGTCCATAAAGTGACTGCTTGAGGTTTTCCTTCCTTGTCCATCTTTTGCATGTGAAAGGAAAATTTGTTTGCTTGATAGAACATGAACATGTAGGCCAGTATTGAAGAATACCAGAACATGCCTTCTGTAGCGAAATTTGTCAGCTGGTCGTGCAGGTTCTCAGCCAAGAAACCGTTGTTGTCGAAATGGGTGGCGACTTTCTCTTCAGCAGAGAAAATGGATAGGAAACCTAAGATAGGCTCATCCACCCATTCATCTAAGAAGTAACCGAGCAAGCAACACAATGTGGAGATAATATGGTTTCCGCTTTCGGAAAATAGGGAAGAATGGTAGGGAGGATTCTTTTTAGGGAATTAGTTGTCTTGAGGGAGGAAAAGCTCAAAGATTTGTGCTCTTTGGGGAAATGANATTTCAATATATGATGCATAACTTAGGCTTAATGACTTTTTATGGGTTTTGCGCACTGCTTATTTTTCTTTTTATCACCATGGGGTTAGAAAAACATTTCATCATAAAAAATAATGCATTTTTCATCGATCATCTTACATATATTATTGAAAGGAGGTTGTCTAACCTATGTCCTAACCTACTCATTTACACCTTTAGCTCATCTTAGACTGTCGGACTAAGAAAATACTCTACCTAGGGGCTATTTGACCAAGATTAGACTGTTTGGTCAAATTTATTCACTAACTAACCTGATTACTTGGCTAAGATTAGACAGTTTAGCCAAGATTATTCACTAATCCTAGATACTTAAATTTAAAAGACTTGGGCATGTTTAAAATGTATGGATCAAGTCATTGTCATTTCATGTGGCTTTTATCCATTTTCTTTTGTTTTTTGTCCTCTTTTATTTTTCTCATTTATTTTCTTTTATTTTCTCTTTTCTTTTCTTTTCTTTTCTTTTCTTTTCTCTTTTCTCTTTTCTTTTCTTTTTTAGAATGCAACAATATCTGCAAGTCGAAAACACTAAAGGGACAAAATTGCAATCAACAGTTGATCCTATAAATTATAGGGTTATAACAAGTCTGAGAGGCCTTTCTCCGTACCCTTAAAGAAAATTTGGTCATGGCTCAGAATTCCATGAAGCAACAAGCAAATCAAGGTCATTTTGAACATCAATTTGTTGAAGGGGGCCTAGAGGTTTCTTCATCTCCAACCTTATAAGAAGACTTCACTCAAAGTTGAGCACTGTTAGAAACTTACTCCCAAATGTTATGGTCCTTATAAAATTTTCGAGCGAGTGGGGCTTGGGGCCTACCAGTTAGCTATGCCCAGTCATTCTAAGATCCATCTTATTTTTCATGTCTCATGCTTAAATAAAGTGATTGAAACTAAGTGCCAAAAGCAAACCAGTCCCCCTGAATTGGATGAAAAAGCTTCCCTTTGGCTGCATCCACAACCTGTATTCAACCAACAAGAGCGTCATCTTTGTCAGTGCACCATCAAGGAACTGTTAGTTCAGTGGAAAGATAGAACTCAAGAAGATGTCACCTGGGAGTTGACCACCATTCTGCAACAATTTACTCATCTCAAGACTTGAGGACAAGGTTTTTCTTCAAGGGGGAGAGCACGTCAGAGACCTAACCTCTGTAATCCCTCATGTAGGTAGAATAATATATTTTCCATGTAATAAAGGCCTAAATTAGTTAATAAGGCCTAGGTTTCCCGCTCAAAGACACAATTGAGCATTGATTTCTATTAATAAAGGTATCATTTTTTATTGTGGTTCTCTACATTTTGTTGTTCGGCTGGTATTTTTCTACAGTATTTTTGTTTTTTTCTTAATATAATAGAACTGGTACCTAACAATAACAAACATGGCTTATGGAGTGATACCTTCCATAATAAGTATTTAATGGTGTTACTATGGCCATTATGGCTACTACAAGATTTTCTAATTTCTTTGTTCGGATTCAATATCCCACTTTCTAATGTTTTTCTCGAGTATGGAAAAATATAAATACAATAAGAATGGAACCCCTTCCTATCCTAATACTCCAATATTTAACATGGACTAATAGACATATTGGGTTAGGTTTAGGATTTTAGCATGCATCAACTTCCAATTAATGTTAAGGTTTTGGACCCTCTATATTATTCTTGAAAGTCCACACATGACTAGCTCCACGTGCATGAATAGTATGAGTTGATGTCATATCCACTAGGTGTCATCGTAGTCAAGAGGATAGGTCAACTTGTGATAGACATAACTTTGGTATATGAACTTCAATTTAGGTGATCTTCACACTATTGCAAAGTTCTGGATGTGTAGAGCATCATAGAGAGGTTGGCAATTTGCTTACAAAGTTTTCAACCAAAAAAATTGATCATGTAAGGCTTCAAATGGGCTCTAAATGATTATGGACCCCATATATCTTTAAAATAGGTCTTACAAACCAATAGCTCTAATTTTTCCACCTAAAATATATCAAAATAAATGACAAATTATATAATAATCTATTTCACATGAGACATCATGAGTAAACCATCTTCCAAACAGATGGAAAAGTCACAAATTCCAATCATATCAGATCCCCTAAATTACTAAGACAGTGAGAATGGTAGCTAAAACCTCCACTACAAAATGAATACCAAGTATTGATTAATTATATATCTGAATTTCAATTTCTTTTTATAAATCTCACACATGGGTGAATGATTAAACTAGTACAGAAGTGGTTGCATGTATAAAGGCCAAAGATGTAAACATCTCTGTAACATGACAGATAAAACATGGAAACAGCAGGACAATATCCAACTGTTTCCCGACAGTTTGCCGGGATGTACACATGGGGCGCCGCAGGGGCGTAAGCTAAACAGCGGACAAAATGTAGAAATTTTCGGTGTATTCAATTGATCTACATGACATGAATCATGGTTTCTCTGCACCTTCTGACGATTTTGAGGTTTTATGTTTTTCAAATCGGCCCAAAACTTCAGCAAAACCCTGCAGTGCATCATATTAATGAGAATCCGTTCAAACGAAACCAGACCAGAGAAGTACAGTACATTCGATGAATCCTTTATGGTAATAAAAAACGTCTGACTTTTGGTGATCTATGCTCAGATCGGATGAAAAACCATAGTTAAAATTCGAAGCCATTGAAACGTTTTTTTTTTCTTTTTTTAACTCTACGGGTCGAATCAGAGAGTTGCGAAACCTTTGGACACAGTTCCACCATGTAATGCATACGCACTGTGCAGAAGTTATCCATAACAAAATTTTAACAGAATTCGCATCAAAATCTTTACAGTAAAGTGAGGCTATTTGTCTGTTTTTTTTCTCTCAGGTTTAACCAGATGATAAAATTGGCCATAATAATGAAATTTGTAATTTAACAAATTTTGAAATAGTAGTTGAATTTTACAATACCATTTTCATTGGAGCAATTCCATACTAAAATTTCAATTCATTAATGGAGGGAATTGCATACTACAATTGGTTTATTGAACAGATAGATTGAATTTCCTTATGTGCATCCCTCCATTCTCGGCTCGTAGTAAAGAAGTCGCTGTCTTTGGAATAAACCATAGTAGTATATGACACGACAGTTCGCTGTCGTTGGAATAAACAATAGTAGGTATTTGACACGACAGTTCTTCTGTTTTGCCATTGTCGGGGCAGGCTGTTCTTTGTCGCGTCTGGCTCTTTCTTTTTCATTTTACTTTCACGGAATCCTTAAATACGTCACCAATTCCCTCATACGAAATTTGGAGAAGTTTCCGTTAGCGTTGAAGTTGCAGGATGTTCTGCGGAGTTCTCGAGCTTTACGCAACTTTCACTTGATTGAATTCTTATACGCCAGTACCGTGCTTTACTATTTAAACAATTCTTGTCTCTCTCCACAGGCAATCCTTGTCAGTTTCGTCTCCACCTCTGCAAATTAACCCTCCTCTGTTGTTTCATTTTAAGCTCGATATATATTAGTATGGCGTTGGGAATGGTGAAGTCTCTTGCAGGGTTTCTCCTGCTGTTGAATTTCTGCATGTATGTGATTGTGGCTGCTATTGCTGGATGGGCTCTGAACAAAGCCCTTGACCACACTTACTCTACCAGTAATTTTTTTCTAACCAAAACCTATATATTTTTATGAAGCGATATGCAAAAAAAATTGATAGAGTTTATGCTATGGAGTGTTGAACTAATGGATTGCATATGAAAAATTGTAGGTTCTGCTGGGATTCTTCCTGTTGGGTTCTCTCAAATTTATTTTTCAATGGGGAATGAAGCGACTGGATTTGTGGTTATTTTTGCTTTGGTAGCTGCTGTTGTGGGAGGTGGTGCATGCTTATCAGGAATCCATCATCTCCGGATTTGGACTGCTGAGAGCTTGGCTTCCAGTGTTGCATCGGCCATGACAGCTTGTGCCCTCACTCTTCTGGCCATGGGGTATAAGATATAACTACTAACACATAAACACATTACAGGAATAGGATATATATGAATTCATAAGTATAGTATATATGAATTAATAATGATTTTTGCATCCATTTTATCTATAAAATGAAGATGAGCTCATCTTGATTTCCACTTACAAAAACTGCAGGTTAGCATGCAAAGAGATCCATATCGGTGGCCGAAACACAAAACTGGTATGTACTAAGTACTACGTTCTTTCATCATTTCTTGTTTTCGCTCATGATGCTGAGTCATTTCATCATTCCTTCTATGTTAACCTCTGGTAACTTGTATCTGTGAGCAGAAAACGCTGGAGTCATTTCTTATTATTTTGTCTGCAACAAAGATCTTCTACATTTTACTCATTCACGTTGGATTCTTCGGAGGAAAATATTGTTCTACAAAAGTACCCACAACGTTACAACGACAGCCTAGCCTCAGAAACGAAGCAAGCCCGTGACCTCTTCTGTTTAATCATATATAGTCTATAAACTGTAATATATACTAGCATCTTGTAATGTATCCAAAGATCATGAGTGGCTTGTGTTGTGTGACTAGTAAAATGCATGAGAGAGATTGGAAATTATTTCATTTTTGGAGTCTGATTCATGAAAAATCAGCTCTGAATTTGAACAACACTGTGTGGAGTTTTGTTTTCCAATACCATAGCTTTGTTTATTGATGGAAGTTTGTCTTGAATAGATTTCTGCATAACCATAAGTCATCATCATCGGCAGTGTGCGGGATTCACATATATTGTACATATATTTCTTTCAGTTGTGCTATTTGGGGCACTGTAATATGTAAATCTATGCTTCGGGTATTGCATGTATGTTCGATTATTAATGAAAGCTGTTCTACCTTCAATGGTAGTTTTACTGTCTCCCTACTGAACTCTACATGATTGAATAATGGGTTGGAATTTTCATGATTCATTCCTCAGTTACAGCCTATAAATCTATGCTTCGGGTATTTCATGTAGGCTGATTATTATTGAAAGCTGTTCTGCCATTTTTTTACTCTCTTTACTGAACTCTACATGATTGAATAATGGGTTGAAATTTTCATGATTCATTCCTCAGTTACAGCCTATCTTACCCGCATAGTGTTGCACGTATCCGATTATAGGGCAATCCACTAAAGTCGTATTAAAAGTGCGACTGTTTTAGGTTAGGTGCGACCGTCTTAGGTTAGGTGGGAAATCGAGATTAGTATCAGAAACTTTTGTCCATTGCTAAATAATCAAAATAATAAGAGCCACAAAAAGCATTACACGCCTTCACTATAAAACAGTTCTAAGTTGTACAGGGTTGTTTAGAGTAATTTGTGTAGGGCCTAATATGGCTTTAAATCTGACGATGATGTGCTGTGTCCGAACCGTCGCTTCATTCGTTTTCGTGTGAGTTGTATGACGGGACTGTACAGCGGCGACATTGGAGCCCTTAATCAAACACTGCTGTTAGGGCAGACACAAAATGAACAAAGCAACGAAGTCAAACTGGATGGAGATTCTGGTCGATAAGAGAGGTAAATAACATGTTGTCGTGTAATCGTTTGGAAATGTTTTTGAACGTCTGTGTTAGGTTTTTTTTTTTTTTGGATATATAATAATAATAATAATCTATTTTTAAGGTCACGGCCAAGCCAACACACCAATTTGGTGTATGAGATCTTCTTATTTGTGGGACAAGGGACTCCCCTTCGCTCAGCGATTTGACTGGTAAAGTCTATGAAGATATACATATCCTACCCCTTTGGATTTGAACCTGTGACCTCTTAAGAGGAAACACATATTCTTAACCAATATATATATATATATATATAGATATATATAGATATATTGGATATTTTCTTGAATTAGGTTAAATATTATTGGATATACAGATTTTGAGTAGTTAAATCTGTATAATTCCAGTGCTCTAAGAAATTGTTATGTCATTCATTTTTATAATTTAAACAATTGAAAATTGTAATTGAAATTCTACTAAACATTATTGGATATACATATTTGAGTAGTTAAAACTGAATAAGCTCTAATAAATTTAATAAGTTGTTAAAGATTAACTTCATATAAATTTATGTTGAAAAATTTGCCAAAAAAACTTAGAACACTTACATAAAGCAGTTTTTAACGATCTATTATAGTTTATATTTATTATAGTTTATATATTTTTGGTATTAAGTTATATGGCTTTTGCTATTGGGAGCCGTATATTATAAAGAACAATATTTAAATATTTTACTAATTAATCATTATTTCTGAAAATATAGAGTTAGTGTTCCTATTTATTTTATGAAACTGTAATGTATTTTAATTTAATTTTCTGAATTGAGTATTTAAAATATCAAAATAAATTGAAATACAAATATATAGTGTTTAAAACATTTTAATTAAGGTGTAAGTGAGAGTGGTTAAAAATTAAAAATAATTTAGATAATGTATTTTATTAATTATTATATATTATTTTTTTAATCCATAATAGTTTTTGTAGTTTTTTGGAGCATCTCTAGGGTGGAAAATTATAAACTCGAAGCCATTACAACATACTCATTATGAGTTTTTTATTCATTTCATTATGAGAATTGAACCATGGTGGGGAGGATAACAATCATTCCTCACAACCATATCTATTAACTTAAAGAGATTTAATTTTTTTTTTATTATTATTTTAAGTTTCATAAATAAAAGTTGATTTGAGAGATAAAGTCAATCCAAAATAATAATTGTTACATTGTTTTTCTCTTCTTTTCAATATGAGCACTCCACCACCTATTCAAAAAACTCAGCCCACAGAGGCCCCCCAAAATCACCATAGAGATCATTTACGATTAAATGGAATCAGTAGAAAAAAGAAAAGAAGAGAGAGATGCCAAAACCCAAATAGAGTTAGAAACATTAGAAAAAATGAGTGAAGAAAGAGACTTAAAACTCCAAATAGATGATAGATTCTTAGAGTTCAAGAGTGAATTGCAGACAATAAAGGATAGGATTCAAGAAATGGAAAAACATAAACAATCAACCCAAGAAGGAGAGGTTGAAGAAAATGAGCTAGAAAAAAAACTAACCAACAATTTGACCCTCATTAATATGGAAAACAATTTGGATATCTAACCCTTCAAAGAGAAAATGAATAAGGTAATGGAACTGGACATTAAGGACCTTGAGCTTAACAAAAGAACCTTGAACCTCATAATTTTTGGTATAAAAGAACAACAAGGATACTCTAGCAATATTAAAAGAAGAATTAATTAATAAATCACAAATTGATACAACTTACCTCATAGAAGCAAAGAGGCTAGGAGAAATAATTCATCACAAAAATAGGTTGATCCATGTCAAAGTAAGTTTTAATGACCATAAATATAGCATACTTAGTAAATCTTCGAGCTTAAAAGGGTGAGGAATAGTTTTAATGACCATAAATATAACATACTTAATAAATCTTCGAGCTTAATAGGGTGAGGAATATTTATAAATGAAAACCTCATTCCCAAAGACCAAGTTGAATTAAGGAAGTTCAAAAGGTAAAAGAAGCGAGGAAAGAAGGAAAAGGGGCAATAATTATAAATAAAAAAGTTATTGTTCGGAATAGAGGAAATAAGGAGAAGGATAATAATAAATAGGAATTAGGGACACTCCGGATCCTTTTTTGGAATCTTTCTATGGTGCAAAGGTCCTATGATAAGTTGGATTCCAGAGTGATATTGATATTATTTGTCTAGTTGAAACTTGGGTGCATGAGGAGTCTAAGGTCCCTAACATAGAATGATTTGCCTTGTGATCGGCATGGAACAAAAAATCCCAAGAGGGATAAGAGACATAGCTTGTTATATTAGAAAGAACATTTCTCCTCACATTCAACTTCATAAGATTGATCCTCTCAAACAATACATTTGGATAGAAATTTTAGACACCAATTCCAAGGAGATTTATATAGCAATTTGCTATTTTGCACCTATTAATTCTACTTTTTATAAGAAAAATAATCTAGATAACAATTGTCCCTATAATAATTTAGAACAAGATATTTATAGTTTGAAAAATGAAGGTAATATCCTCCTCCTAGGATAATTTAATGTTAGGACTACAACTAAACAAGCTACTCTTTTAAGTAATAAATCCAATCATAATCCTTTATGGCTAGATGAGGACCTTGTTTTATCTAATAGCTCCAAAAGAAGCTCTCAATACCTAATTGATAATTTTTTTGGTACTAAGTTGGTCAAGCTCTACAGCTCTCGAGCTTAATAATTTGCAATGGAGTAATGAAGTGGTCAAACTCCAACAAGATGACTTATATTCTTGGGATAGGTTGTAATGTTTTAGATTATGTGATATATGATATCCCCGTTTCCAACAAAATAAAAACTTTTGACCTTTTAAATGACCATAAGCCTGACTCTGATCATAAATATTTAACCCTAACTCTAAACTTTTCCATGCATCAAAGCACCATGGAAGAGAATTCTCATAATCAAAAGAATTTGCGCTTTGACAAAAGTAAAGTTGACATTTTCTTAAAGGATTTAAATAATAAATTAAATCTCCTCACTTATAAGGACAACATTTAAGAACTCTATGATAATTTCACAACTACCCTTTCCACTTCTATTAACAAGTTCTCTTTCGAGGTGTCCTATAAAAAGAATAATAGAACGACCAACCCTTGGTATGATAAAGAATGTAAAATTGCTAGGAAATCCATTAGGGATTCTTCTAATTAGCCCTTAAAACTCAATAAGATCAATACGTACAAAGCCCTAATTAAAAGGAAAAAAATGTACTATATCAATAAAAGCCAAGAACAACTTTCACAACTATATAAGTTGGATACTAAGAAATTATGGAGCCAAACTCTAAAACGCAATACTAAATAAAATAATAGGATTCCTTTAAGGGACTGGAATTCCTACCTTAAAAGTGATTACGAGTTCCCTAATGCCATGGACACCATTCCTATTGTCCCTACAAAGGAAGAAGTTTTTTCTTTAGATGGCATAGAGTTCGGGGTTAAGCGACTTGCAAATGGGAAAGCTAAGGACATTGAATGCTACCAAGATGGATTTTTTAAAATCGGAGGGCCAATTCTTATCCCTCACATACACAAGCTCTTCTATTTAGCCATCAAGCAGGGCTTCCCTAAACCCTAGGCGCAAAGCCTCATTGTTCCTATTTTTAAAAATGGGGATATAAGCATTCTCTCTAATTAGAGGACCATTATGATTAGCCTGATTTTAGCCAAGATTTATGGAATTATTTTGGAAAAGAAGATTATGCTTTGGCTAGAAAGTCACGGTAAAAGAGCTAAAGGCCAGGCCGGGTTTAGGAGATATCATTCAATTGTGGACCATCTTGTTACCTTTAGGATCATTGCAGAGGAGTTCCGCAATAATAAAACCAATATTTTTAATTGTTTCGTTGACATTAGAAAATATTTTGACATGGTTCCTAGGAAAAACCTTTGGAATAGGTTGGAAGAGATAAAAGTGTCTCTTGAGTTTAGGGTTGTTGCAATAAGAATGTATGAGAACATTATTGCTAAGTTTAAAAACACCGAGGGCTGCTCAAAAGAGATTAACTGCAATATTGGAGTCAAACAAGGTTGTCCCTTGTCCCCTTCCCTTTTTGGCATTTACATTGATAAGTTAGAAGATTGCTTGGAAAAAGTAGGTTGTGTCATCCCTACTCTAACAGGTATAGTCATCAATATTCTTCTTTATGCTGATGATATCATTCTTATGGAAAGGAATCCCCATGATCTTGAAAACCAACTAAGAATCCTCAAGGATATTTGCTCCAATATGGGTATGACTATTAATACTGATAAGACTAAGGTCATGATTATTAAATCCAATAAGATCCCTTATGATACCTTCATATATGACAAAAAAAACTTGGAGGAAGTGACTTCATACAAATATATTGGAATTGATATTCACCACAAACTCAATTGGAATTGTAGCATTGAGAAAATGATTATTGGGGGATGGAAAGCTTATTATGGGCTTGAAAACAATTGTAAATTAGTTGATCTTTAGAGTTGGAATAAGAAGGAACTCCTCTTTGAGACTCTTGTTACACCTGTTATTTTTTATGGATATGAAGTTTGGGGCTGTAGTATCTCTCGTGAATTCTAGAGAAAGATAGATCAAATACAAAATAATTTTATAACCTATAATCTCAAAATTAAAGAAAATGTGCCCTATCCCATCCTCCTCTTAAAAACAAGCCTCTCCCCCATTGAGAGAATGGCTATGGCTAGATACCTAATGTATAATAACAAGTTAAACAACATGGAAGACAAGAGGCTTCCTAAAATTGCTTCAAAATCGAGTCATAACCACCATCGACTCAAGCAAGGATGGCATAATGATGCCTGATCTTGGATAAACTATTGGGGAATCATGAAAGACACGATCTTCTAGAATAAATATACTATTAAAAAAAACGTCAAATCAAAATTTAAGGAGAAAATGTGGTGTGATAAAGAGTTAGAGGAAAAAAGAAAATTAAGGTATTATAAGGATGTAATCAACCCTAATCTAGAAGATCAAAATTATCTATCTTTTTTGCCAAGTGTAAAGAAAAAAATAAGCATTGTTGAGATAAGTACAAATTCTCACAAACTCGATAGTGAAACTGGATGTTGGTCAATTCCTAAAACACCATGGGATGAAAGAGTGTGTCACCTTTGTGACACTAAGAATGTTGAAGATGAAAAGCACTTTCTCTTAGCCTATATTAGATCTCATTTTCAAAATATTTGTCACACTACCTACCTTCCTAACCTCTTAACTCAACAAAAGTATGGTGATCTTGGAAAGCTTCTCTTAATTCTTTTCGAGCACACAAACAAAATTCTAAAGAATTACAAGTAATCACTTACTCTCTTAAGATCGGATAGACCGATTTGATTTTAGTGGATAATCATCATTATCATATTAATTAGATATTTTTTTATAATATAAATTATTTTATTACGATGATATTAATAACTATTTATGAAGATTGATTTTTTATTTATTAAATATTAAAAAAATTAATGAATGAGTGTTTTGTTTAATTTTATTTATGTTTTAAAATATTGTAAATAAATTCGATAGTTTTTTTTTATTTTTTGAGTTTTTAAATGACGTTTTTTTTTATGGAAATGTTGTGTCACTTAACATTTAGCGTGGACATGATATATCTCTTAAAACAATATGTGAAATAAAATTATCATTTTTATAAAAAATAAATATATATTATTAATGTTTTTGCTTTTATTTATATTATAAAGATGATAGTGATACATTAAGATTAACTTTAACTTTGGTTTATCAGATATTAAGATTATATATTTTCTGTAATGTTTTAGGTTTTCATTTTTTTAATGATAAACAATATGTTTTAGTTTTACTATGCATAAGAGTTAATAATTTAATTTTCTACATAATGTTTTAGTTTCATAGTTTAGTTTCACGATGAATAGTATGAGAGTTAATAATTTTTTATTTTTTCAATTATTTATGTAAATAAAAAAAACATTTTGATATGTTTTAATTTTATGAATTGTATGAGACTTAATAAATTAATTTTTTTATGTAGTTTTCGAGGTGTAGGATAGTTGGTGACGGAGTGTGTTGTTAAGCCACTCCGTGATGTTAAAGTCACCGGTTCGAAACCTGCGGAGACAAAAAATCCAACCGTGATTGTTGTATTGTCTAATATATTAACTTAAAAGTAAAAAGCCTAAAACATAAGTATTATTTTATTCAAACAAATTTAACTTTCTTCAATTCTTCGCTTAGGTTATTGCCATAGAGAAAATAGTTTGGGCTAATGTTTATGATTCCATACCTAACATTCCTTTCCTAATTAATGCTTTTAAGAGAGAAATGGAAATGCAAAGTAAAAGAGAAAAGAATACTTATCAAGGTCTTCTACCTAATAATTGGGTAGAGCCAATAAAAATAAAAATATATTTTTTCTTTCTTTTGATAAGATTCTATATAATAAAAACAAATTCAAATTGCATTAATTAATTAATTGGTAATTATTAAGAATTTTTTTTATCCAATTTTATAACATGAAGTATAGCATTTCAACATGATTTATACTATAGTCAATTTCTATTAGCATGGTTGGATTTTGAGGGTTTCATTATGTAGAGAAATAAAGGTTTGAAATTCATAGTAGTGGGGAGGAGACACTCAAAAAATCCAGCCATCTTAAGGGTTGGTGTGGTGTAGGCCGAGTGCAATCGCTTAGTGATTTTGACAACTTAGATGCCCCTAGGTTGCAATTTCTTAGACCGCATGCTATTCTTGCAAGTAACGAACATGCTAGCAAACAAAAAATAAAAATTTACACCATTTCTGGGGGGGAAGAGATATCTAAATTTATTGAAATGAGAAGAGTTCTATCAAAAAACTATACTTATTTGTATTTCCATTAACCCCTTCACCTGGGTTCCTCGAGTGCTAGTGTTTTTTCAAACTCTCTCAAGTCTTAAAGGATAATGACCTATAAAAAATAAAGGGAGCCAAAGATGACTATAAACAAAGAGCAAGAAAGGTTATGTCAACCTTTTAGAAAGTAGAGTTTCTCAAAGAAGAGGAATTGAGAACCAAATTATTTCGTCCTATTATTTCATGGGCTAGCCAAGATAATCCTATCCATCAATCAACCTCTTATTTATAGTTATAAAATTTGGTTTAGGTGTTTTAGGATTAAGATCAAGATCATACAAGTGCACATGGATTCCATTTATCACACTCAAAAACTAGTATTTGTGTCTGTGTAGAGAGAAAGAGAGAGGGACTCTTTTGAGATTGCTCACATGTTGATATCTAACATAGAGAGAGTAGTCACAAGTTGCTTCAAGGTAAATCATAAGCACTTGTAAGGGAGGATTGTCCAAATGATTCCCAAAAAGACTCAAGCTTATAAATGTTAGAATTCACTATGGTTTTATTAGGCCAAAACTGTGTTTGAGATCATGGGTGACAGATCAAGTGTTGGGTTGTTATATTCTTTGCGGTGAAAACACAATCAATCAATTGGATGGTCAAGGTGCATTGACTACATGAATGTTCGATTTGATGGATAAGTCAAGTCTATGGTCGGGTTAAGTCGGAGGTCAGGTTGACAGCTCAAGCCGACTGGAGGTCGAAAGAAGTTCAAGTGGTATTCAATTGGAGGTTAACTAAAGGTCAATTGGTAGCCGACTGGAAGAGTCGACTGAAGGTCGATTGGGTAGTTGATTATAACATAATCATAATATTTGTGGGATTGAAGAAAATCATCTCCATGTATCTATAACCATTTTTGGGTGCCATGAATTAGGGTTTTACATGCAGCAAAGCCTATAAATATGGCATCATGTAATATTGTAGGAGGTTAGTGTTATTCTTAGTGATTTGAAGCTTTCGGATGAGAAGTATGTAACAATCATGTAGATGTAAGTCGAATTGGATACATGGTTGTTCTTGTGTAAAATACAGAGAGAAGGATGACAATTGTGTCTTAGATGTATACCAAGGTTATTCATGTAACTCTTTATTCTATAAATGATTAAGACAAGAAGGACTGGGACTCACTCAAGGAATGTTGGTTTTCCCAGTTAAGGGTTTCCAGAGAAAAATCTATGTGTACTCTGTGATTGTCATTGATTATTTCTATTTAATTATGTCTTCTGTTTCTTGGTTGGTTTAGTGTGAGTGTTATTTTCTATGCAAGTGGTATCATATCTCATCTTGTTTCTCTATACAATTCATATCAGAGCAAGGTAAAGTAGATCTTGGATCTGAGCTAAACTTAGGTCCAGTGGGAGTTGTAAGGAAGTAATATTTAATTTGTGCTTAAAAGAATGGAAAGTAGTTTGAGGATAGAGATCGGAAGATTTAATGGCCAAATTTTTGAGTTGTTAATGTTTAAATGGAATATCTCCTTGTAGATCAAGAACAATGGGTAGTTGTGAGTCCCAAAACAATTTCAATGTGTATGTTGAAGGAAGAATGGAGGAAACTTGAAAGAAGGGTAACGAGCTCAATCTGACTTTGTCCTGAAGATTTGGTATTGATGAATATCTCACGTGAAGACACTGTAAATAAACCGTGGGACAAGTTGGGAAGATTGTACCAGTAAAAATACCTCGTAAAGAAGTTGTTTCGCCAAAAGAAATTCTATATTCTAAGGATGAGTGATGGTAGTTCAATAACAAAGAAATTGAATGCATTTGACACTATGATAAGTTGGTTACTGTTCTTGGATATTAAAATCATTGAGCAGGAGAAATGTATTAATATGTTGTGTTCTTTTCCAAATTCATGAGATAATATAGTTGTGGCTATTAGGAGTAATGAAACCACATTAATGCTTGAAGACATTGTTATATCTCTAATATAAGAGGAAATAAGGTAGAAGAACATGGAAGGATTGAACAAGGATTATTTTATGGTGAGAGCTAGATCGATTCACAGAGGTAAAGGAAAATTCTTCAATAAATAGTCTAAGTCGAAGGGTATGTCTAAACATATGGTTCTGTTATAACCCTAAATTGCACCATACATGCTTACCTGTCATCAGGCCATCTTAGATCCCTTCTTTTCCAAAGAACTGCTGAACAACTCTTTGAAAATCCTCTTTTACAAAGGCCCACACGCCCTACTCCATTATTGCACATGTGTACACGCTAGATGACCTCAAACAACCCACGTGGACCGACAAAATCACGAAAAGAGGAAAGTTGACGACGGAACACACAGCTCTGGGTGAGTTAACTAAAACTCCCGACCTTGCATGGCCGAGGGTTTGTCCAAATACCTAGCTTCTTCTAACCTATAAAAGAAGGGCTAGGGGTCCCATTTGGAAGAAGAAAAAATATAGCAAAGAAACTCTGCCCATTTGCATATTCCCATTGTCCCAACCCTTTAGCCTTCCTTGTGCCAGAAGAGGTACAAGGAAAAGACGTTGGAGGACATTTGAAGAGGAGCCCAGAATCAGGTTCGCGGAGCGGTGGCCAGTCTCAATTTTTTGTAAGTTGATTCATTCAAAGTAATAAAGAAAATGCTTTTCCCGTCCCAATTCATGAGTTATTCATAATTTGTTAAGTACATATTTGAATTTCTAACCTGTTAGTTTATAGGTAAGATGCATGTGTAGTTGTTGCTTGTCTTGTATGTAGGTTAGCATTGGAAATGAGAACTGTGAACAAGTGATCAAGTGCGACAACGGATCGACATCAAATGCCTGGAACGAGGTAGGTTGAGCTAGCCATGTTTTACTGAAAATAAATAGGATTTAATTCTGGGGACAAAGGTAGAAAGTAATTTTTCTCTTGGTCATATCTGCATCCAAAGCATAACCCTATTTGCTAGTCTGTAAGTAGATTTCCCTCACAAAAAAATTGGCGACCATACTGGGGATGTCTCCAGGGTTCTTGGAATTTTAATTTTTTGGGTAGTTTTTAGAAAAAGATTGGTATTTCTTGCTGTTTTTTTTTAGGTTTCTGTAAAGTCTAAGCTAGCAGAGAGTCTGGTTTTCCATACCAGCTTCCTCTGATTTGCTTGACTGTGTTTTTTTGGGACCCACAGAGGTACACACAACCTACATAAGTTCTGCACGTGTGTACCCACACCCTACTCTCTTACAACCCACGTGTGAACGCTAGCTAAAGAAGTAGCAGTAGCGTGTAGAGACCAAAGAATTTTTGAGGCAGTCATCCTCTTCCCTGTCAGAGTCAGACATTCTCAGGGGTTTTCTGGAATTCTGTTTCAGTTTTGGTTGTTTGCAGTCTTATCTCAGATTGTTTTTCGCTATGATTTTTTCCTTTCTTGGTTTGTTTTTTTTTTTTTTTTTCTGTTAAAAAGAGTGTCCAAGCCTTCTGGAGATCCTGGTTATCAATATTAATGGTCTCTTCCTGGTCTAGGTTGTCTGTTTTTGTTTTTTCTCAGAGTTTAGATATACACGCGGCCTGTACAAGGTCAGCCCGCATGTACACACCCTCTGGATCTATACAGCTCACATTCACACGCTTGTTGTTGGGTTATCTGTAGCGTGCTTTGGCAGGATAGTTTTTATTGGGGGTAAGGCAGTGATCCTTTCCCTTGATGAGAGTTATACCTCTCAGGTATTTGAATATCTATCTTAGCAGTCAGTAATTTAGGATTATTCTTAGGCTTAGCTTTCTTTTTCTCATTTTAAAAAGATGTCATCAAAAATAATTTTTTTTTAGTGTTTTTAGGCAAGTGTGAGAGTCATTTTTTCTTTTTAAATTGCTAGTGTGTGATTTTTTGACGTGATTCTTCGCGATCTGCGATTAGGCTAGAATTTTTTTTTCTTGGTTTTTGCTTGTTAGTATTTTTCCCTTTTTCTTTATCAAGCATTTAAATAAAAAAAAATCTCTTTTCATTTTCTTGTTTGGTTGAAGAGTGTGTTTCTGCATTATTAGCCAGGGAAAAGTTGTTTATTTCATAAGTTTTTGCAATTTACTTAGATCATAAGTAGCTTGTAGTCAAGTGAAATTTCTTTTGAGTTTGTTGTCCAAAATCTTAGAAAAATAAAAACAATATTTTGAAAAGTTGTTGAAATTTTGCATTAAGTAAAAGTTTTTGTTTCCAGCTTATTTTCATTTTTTGCTTTCGTCTTTTACACATCATCAGTTTCACTTTCATACCCCTTGACATAAGAAAAATCCATAAAATTAACGCTAAATCTAAAACTTACTAGACTTTTATGTTTGTAGGGTTCACCAACTAGTTCAGGATTAGGGCCTTGGGTTAGGTGGGAGAGGAAACTCTTCAAGGCCTTTTAAAATCAAACATTAGATTTTGAGTTAGGGAGTGTCTAAGTCCAGTATCGTGAAAGTTATTCGAGACCCCCCTCTAACACAGGGGATAAACATGAGGTCGCATGCAGAAATGTAGTGAAGATAACCCCTCCAAAGATGGACCAATCGTAGTGGAGAACACATATAGAGGGCTTGTTTTGGGATTTCGTCGTTTGCATTTGTCGTAGGGCTTCGTGGGTCTTGAATCCGTTCAAGGTCCTCAGTTGTCTTCCGGACCACTTTCTTTCTATACCCTTGACAAGTTTTGGGCTCAATACCCTTCTCATTGTCATCTACCTGACTTTCGACTGTACCCGCCTGGTGACTGTTCGCGCACTGGCAACCTAGTTGCTTATCTTTTCTAGCGACATACACAGGCGACTGCAGGGGTATACCGCGGTACCTAGGAAAAAAATTGGGCCACGCTTTGCAGAGTATACCCAGAGGGTGCTTCCATGTTTGAGTTGCACTTGCACCGGTAAGTTGCTTTAGTTTGGGTTGTTGTAACTGTTCTTCCAAGTAATTTAGTGCTGGCCTATCTTATCTTCTAGGGAATTTTTTTTTCGTGTGTGTTACTTTTGAACGTTTAGACTACCCTAGAGTGTCTTTGATATTCTCACACAGTGGAGGATCACGAGCTCCGCCGATCACGAAGGCTTCTTAGCCTGCTGTCGGTTACACTGGAGCCACCCCCGCCACCATTAAGGTGAAAGCTATACCAACAAGGGTCTTTTGAAGTGACCAGGTGACAAGCAATTGTGCCCAACCAACAATCGGAGGAATCGACCGTTTTGGACCTTGAAGAAAATGATCTTGGCTCGGTTGAAACCCCAACAACTAAGTTCTTGGCACCTTTCATCGTACCAATTCAATTTTATGAGCGCCACATAGTGTTGCACACACAAATGGAAACAAATGCTATTACTTCTTGTGGGAATTCTTCAATTCCCTCTACGGTCGTCACCACTGGAGAGTCTTCGCCTCCTAACCCACCGTCATCGGTCTGAGCCACCATTGTCTTGACCACTTCTACATCGCACAGTGGTCTGATCCCGTCTTTGGCGGCGGCCACAACCCCTTTCACACCAAGTGCGACAGGCCCTCCATTCTCATACGAGATGCCTAGTTCGGGTACAAGTCCTATACCTTCTTATTCCACTTTACAGAATTTAGGTATGAGGGCAGGGAGCTCTAGCGCTCCTCTGCAAGGTCACATGGGGGGCACTCCTGCTCCTTTTAACGCTTTCGCTTATGAAGGAGGTCATCTCCCTCCTTCGTCCCCTTCACTCGGTGGCTCGCATAAGCAATCCGTCGGGCAACCTACACACCATATTTTGTTTGGAGCAGAGAGTCAAGGACCACCTTCACATAGTATTCTGGTAGGTTCGACACCGTTTTCTTTGGCCGGAATTTTTGGTAACAATTCCTTCTCATCAGTCACTTTCCTGATTGGGGGCAATCCTAGTGTTGGACAATCTACTCCTATGCAAGGTACTATTCCTACACAGGGGGCAAACATAGGAACTTCTTCTGCAGCAGGGCCTTGGAATTCTTGGCAGGGATCTGTTCCCTCGTCTGGAATGCTGATCTGGGGTAATTCTTTACAAAATCAATGGAATCCCAGACAAACTACTATGCCTATCCCCATGAGACCGACATGGGGAAACCCGTCCCAGAGTCCTTCGAATATAATGCATGCCCAACCATCTTTTTCCTATTTGGGAAATCAGCCAATGATGTCTCCACATATGCAAAATCCACACGTTGGCTAGGGCCATGGTTTCTACCAAAATCCAGGCCAGCAACCAAACTTTTCCTGGAAACCTGGTGCCAGTCAAACTCCAGGCCCCTTTTTCCCAAGTTATCACCAACAACCCAAACTACCCTTCCTGGTGACTTTGCACTTGCTTGATTTGACAAGGTTGTTGAATGACCCCATTTGTCACGATCTGCATTGGCCTCCTATGCTGACGAAGTTGCCTTCGAACATTCCAAAGTTCGAAGCCAAGCCTAACGAAGATCCAGGAAATCATGTGACTACCTTTCATCTTTGGTGCTCATCTAACTCATTGAAAGATGACTCTGTACAGTTGCGATTGTTTCAATGTACTCTCATTGGGAGTGACACGAAATGGTACATTGAGCTCGATCTCTCAAGATACTCTTCCTTCGATGAGTTGGCAATGGCTTTCCTAAACCATTTTCAGTTACCTGTGAGATACGACGCTGGCATAGAGCTGCTGTCCAATTTCGAGCAGATGACAATGGACCATATCTCTAATCACATCCGAGAATGGAGACACTGGAAGAGTCTCATTAAGGTTCCAGTCCCACCAGCATTCCTGGTTGAGTGGTTCCTTACGTCTTTGGTCCCGCAATTATACAAAGACGTCACAACATCGGATGTATTCTCTGAGGAAGACACCATCATGAGAGCTCAACAATTTGAGCTCATATATTCTCAGTCCAGTTTATTATACAACATCTTGCCAGATGCGCCACGCTCAATACTGGATAAAAATAGATAGAGAGTCAGACCACATGTCGATGGTATTGTTGGTTCAGCACAAACAAATCCCGCTGAGCAATTGAAGAAGCAGTTGCAACAATTATCTATACAACACACAGTGGCTAGCCAAACCACTACTTTGGCTGCTCCTCCTACCAAAATGTCGGAAGTACACACAGTGCAGTTGACTAACCCAAAGGCCACCCAACAACGTGAAGGAAAGAAAAAACAATGAAAGAAGGGTAAGGGAGATAAAAAACCCACCGATAATGCCGGTGGGGACAACACTGAGAAGCAGAAGGCAAGGTATCCATGCAACCTGTGCGTGGAAGACCACCCAAACCATCTATGTCCTTGACTTGCAGAAGCCCAAAAGTTTGTGACACAGCAACAACTTGTTGTGTTAACCAACCCATTTCAACATGGAAAAAATCTAACCCAAGCCTCTATAAGAACAGAAGGGGGAAGCCAAGAACCCTGTTCGCCTCCGAAAAACCCTTCATCCACGAACGTATATATGGTTAGGGGTGATGCTTTTATATCGACTAGAGCGCACGACTATAGTAAAACAAGCACTTTTGAGAAGGGTAAAGAATCTGACCTCCCATCACTGCCTCTATAGATTGAGAAGACATTGGGAGAAACAATGACATGCATTCCCAAAGGTTCATTTAAAAAAGCTTCTCATAACCCAAAAGCAAGGGCCGCCCAAAACTACTCTGTGGTGGAGGATTTATCACAAACCCCTTGTGCGATATCTGCTTTGGAGGTCCTCCAAAGTTTCCCTTCCCAGAGGAAAGCCTTGTTAACCACTTTAGGATCTATCGAGGCTTGTAATCTGGGTGCAATCATGTTGGATACAACCGACTTTAAACCTCGTCTACCTTACCACGTAGCATTTCAGATAGTAGTGGCTTATCCCACGAAAATTTTTACTCGGAATATCTTTTGCATGGTGGTTGATGAGGGTGCCTCGACATGCGTTATGTCATTGTCATGTTGGAAGGTTGTTGGCTAGCCCATTTTGTCTCCATCACCCACTCTCCTCACCTCTTTTGACGGTCATTCGTTCCGACCACATGGTATTGTTCCTTCTTTCCCCATGCAATTAGGAGGGAAGACCATGTGTGTCAAAGTAGAGGCAGTCAATGATCCCCTCGACTATAACCTCTTGTTAGGAAGGATTTGGACTTATTCCATGCAAGATGTGGTTGCTACATTTTTTCAGGTCTTGTTGTTTCCACACGAGGCCCGGATAGTGACCATCGACCAATTGTCCTTCTCCATACCTGACCCTGCTTTGGGGGCATCCATGGTCCCGATGATTGATAATCCTCAACCAGGTGTCATCAACGTAGGGGTTGGTTTGTGCCCATCTTTGATGGGTACCTTCGATTACCCTCCCCCTCAAGGTGATATCAAGTTTATATCCAATCACCATAAGGTTGGGATTTTTCAAGTTTCGTCATTCTGCACGACTTACTTCGACGATCTGTTGACACTTCCTTCCCCATCAGCCACGATGGATGGGACAGGGAATCCGGGTATGTCCATGCCTTTGTCCATAGCTGAAGTAGCATACTCCTTAGTCCAACAAACTTTAGCCCACACTAATCCAGCTCCTGCACAAGAGTTAGATCTCTTCTTGAGCCTATTTGGGCTCAGGGTTCTCTCACTCACATCGATTCATTAGAATTAATCTTGCCCTCTGACGAAGCAATAATTGAAGTAATGACCAGTTCGGATAAACCCTGGGAAGATATTCATCATAGATCATAGTTCCTCCCAGAGTTAATCTGAATTGAAGCGGGAGAATTCACCATGACTATGATGGGAGATCAGTCTTTTCCTATTAATCCCTTAGCTACACATGAGGTTTATGCTGAGGGTAATATGGCAACTATCGCTGACACCTTACCAATCAATATCTCCCAAAACCCTGGCATCGTGGAGAATGTCTTCATCGGAGCAGACTACTCCCCCGAAGAGATTCAAATATACATAGATCTTTTCAAAGAATTCCACGACGTTTTTTCCTGGTCTTACGAGGAAATGCCACACATCGATCCAAAAATAGTTGAACACAAAATCACAACGTATCCTGATGCCAAGCCGGTTCTGCAGAAGCTTCGTCCAGTTAATCCTAAGAAAGGAACAACCATTAACGTTGAGGTTGAGAAATTCCTAAAAGCAGGGTTTATATATCCTATTCATTTGACCCAATGGGTGTCAAACCCCATGTCGGTCAGTAAAAAACAAGGCACGATTTGTGTATGTACTGACTTTCGATTTGAATAAGGCATGTCCCAAAGATAATTTTCCCACACCATTCATCGACCAGATCATTGATGAATGTGCGGGTTGTGAAGCCTTTTCTTTCATGGATGGTTTTTCGAGATATAACCAAATTCAAATCAAACCTGAAGACCAACACAAAATGGCATTCATCTACCCGTGGGGTACATTCGCATATCGTAAAATGCCTTTTGGTCTCAAAAATGTTGGAGCCACCTTTCAGCGGGCCATGTCTTTTTCTTTTCATGATCTCAAGCATATAGTCGAAGCTTATCTAGATGATTTAGCATCGCGATCTCACAAGAGAACGGATCATCCCACACACCTCTGACTTATCTTCAAACATTGTCGCTACTTTTGGATTTGCCTAAATTTGAACAAGTGCATCTTCTGTGTAATGTCAGGATGATTGTTAGGTTTCATAGTGTCAACAACAAGGATCATGGTCGATCCTCTAAAGGTTGAGGCAATAATTCAGTTGCCCCCCCCACGCACAACCCTTCAACTTCAAAGTCTACAAGGAAAGGCGAACTTTTTACAACGCTTCATCGCCAACTATGTCGAAATCACCAAGGTATTTTTGCGCTTACTGAAGAAAGACGTTCCCTTTTACTGGGACGATGCGGCTCAATGCTTTTTTGACGCATTGAAACATGCCCTCACAACTACACCTCTGATCCGACCACCTAACTATAACAAAGATTTCTTATTATATCTGGCTGCAGCAGAGTCAACTATTGGCATGGTTTTAGTTTATGAAGATGACTTGTTCTCAGAATACGTGATCTATTACCTGATCCAAGGCCTCGTAGGACTGGAACTTATTTATTCTCATATTGAAAAACTTGTGTTGGCAATAGTTCATGTTGTTCAACGATTCCGTCATTATGTTCTGTTTCGCAAGACCACTGTCATTGTTGTCGTGAATCCATTCCAGTACATGTTGACACGACGGGTAATAGGCAAAAAAATAAGTAGATGGATAGTCATCCTCCAAGAGTTTGACTTAGACTTCGTTTCAGCAAAGTCCAAAAAGTCACTCATCTTCGCGGAACTCATTTCAGAACTTCTGGTTGAGTCAGGTGACATTGTGCCTAAAGAATTGCCTATTCGGGAAGATATGTTTTTTATCACATATTCAGATCCCTGGTATGGAGATATACATATCTATCTCGAGACTTTGAAGTGCCCCACCACTGCTTCTTGCGATGAGATTCGACGTATATGCCATCAGGCTAAGAATTATCTCATCATCGAAGATACATTCTATCAGAGAGGTGTAGACTGCATCGTACGCCGATGTCTCACTCATGAAGAAGCAGTTATCGTGCTCAATGATTTCCATACCAGATCTTGTGGTGATCATTTTTCTAGGTTGGCAACAACCCAAAAGATTCTAAGAGAAGGTTACTTTTGGCCGACAATTATCAAATATTGTATCGAATCGATCAAGAAGTGCCATTCATGCCATATCTTCTCTTGGAAGATGAGGGGCGCATCCCGCTCCCATGTTTCTTGTCATCACAGTTGATCCCTTCACCAAGTGGGGGATTGATTACAGTACTTGCAACCCTCCTTCAGTAAGGGGGCACCGCTATATCATCGTAGTTTCAGACTACTTCACAAAGTGGGTTGAAGCTATGCTAACGTTTAAAGATGATGGAGAGACTGTAGCTCTCCTTTTATTCAACCAAATCATAGCAAGTTTCGGCGTCCCGAGAGAGATTGTCACTGACCATGGTAGTCACATTTAGAACCAGATGATGAATGAATTAACATCCAAGCTTGGGTTATGGAAAGAACATTCATCACCCTACTACCCCCAAGCCAATGGGCAGGTGAAAGCTATAAACAAAACTCTTAAGACTATTCTACAACGAACTATCAACTCATCCAAGTCAAATTGGCATTTGATGTTATACTCGGCATTATGGGCCTACCAAACATCTGTTAATACTGCAACTGGATTCTCACCTTTTCAACTCGTTTATAGGCTGGAGGCAGTCTTGCCCATCGAATGTCAGATCCCATCTCTAAAGTTGGTATTACAATTATTGCCAAACACTTCTCCACTTGAAGAATGGTTAGTATACCTTGAGCAGCTCAATGAGCAGCATCATGATTTGGCCCTGGCCAATGAGGCTCACAAACATAAGGTCAAGTTTCAGTATGATAGGTCCGTTCATCCTCGGGTTTTTTCTGAAGGTGACCTTGTCCTTGTCTATGACCAAGATAAGAACCCCCTGCGGGTAGGAAAATTCAAAGCCATGTGGTTCAGACCTTTCATCATAAAAGAGGTTTTAAAAAAGGGCACTTATCGTCTGGTTGATTTTGAAGGGAATGCTTTGGCAAAGCCTAAAATTGGGCTCTACCTCAAGAAGTATTACGCATAGGCAGGTCACTGTGGGTAACTTTTTGTAACATATGTATAGTCTTTGTACTATTACTTTTTAGTTTCTTTTAGTGCTATGAACGTTTCATTGATATCATCTTTCGTCACTGTGGAAAATGTCAAGTGATTCTGAAGTGTTCATTGGGTATGCAGACAGGGCTAGTCGGCACACTCAGAGGCTTTCCTGCACTGCTTGGGTAATCTTTACACCTCAAGGCTATTTATTATCTTCCGAAGGGATATGCTTAGGTGACACCACAAATAATATTGCCTAGTATAGCGCAGTTATTGAGTTACTTCGTGACTCTTTGTCATTGGGTATCTCTCATCTATGGGTCTATCTCGACACTCAATTGGTTGTGTCTCAGTTAAACAGAGTGTAGCAGGTTCATGATCCAACTTTACACCAATGATTCCTTAGGGTACGTCTCTTAGAACGAAACTCTTATTATATTACATATTTTCATGTTCCTAGGAGGTTAAATCAAGTTACAGATACTCTAGCTAATCAAATTTTAGATTGGCATCTTGCAAAAATATAAAAAAAAGTTGACATAAGCATGTAAATACATTCTTGCACAGATATGAAATAACATTGACATAAGCATGTAAATACATTTTTGCACACATGATCTATAAGACACAAAAGACCAAAAGCACATATATAATATCATAAAGTAACCAGAGTACATAGATGGATGCAAGCGCCTCAAAAATAGGACCGATAACGAGTCACAGGGCTTATGCCCTCAAAAAATATATACAAGTAGTGCTCATGGCACGTCAAAATGTCTAGCTAAAGTCAGGGCCTGTGGGCCCTGTTATACTGGTCTACAACATTGGCTAAATGTCGAAACAACCGAACCCATGTCCATGGTGCCCCCACTACATGAGGTTGCATAGACAGCGGCAGGTCCTCAATCTCTGCCATCAGGACCGTGCGAGTGAGTGCAGTGAAGTTACACTCAACTCGTCTCAACACCCTCTCAGCCTCCTCGGCTGGAAGATCTCCTACTACTGATGGTCCCCTGGCGATGGTAGGTGCGGCCCCTGGACGAGGACGATGCATGTTCCTTGCATAGTCAGCGGGTCGCACTGGTCCCACGTATGCACACAATGAACACATATTTGTCAAATACTCTGGCATAACAAAAAAATGATATATATAACAAAACAACATAAAAATTCCATATACAACAAAAAAAACTACAAAGGTGGAGACTTACCCATCTCCCCTTGCACCTCACTAGGAGGTACTGGTATCTCCGAGTCTCTTGAAAAGTCAATCCCGGCATAGGGGTAGTCCTCTATAACCAGGATCTGTAGTGACAGCCATGCAAAAAAGTCATCATAGAAGGACTCATTGGTCCTTCCACCACCCTGTCGCGGCAATAGTACCACCCATCTACATACATCAAGAAGAGAGGCCTGGTGTCCTCGTACCACTACTCAAGGACTAAAACTCAGAACTCTCTCAAAAAATAACAAACACAGAATCATCCCGAACCCGAAGTTCCTATGTGTCCGCAAATGGCAATCTATCAATTTCCTCTTCATGCACTCAAGCAAAGTGGTACTCCAATAAAAAACTTGTGCATTTAAGCACTGGACAACACAGTTCATCTGTGCATGGGATGCCTGATGTAGAGCTGCAGAACCAATAATTCACCCAATAAGCAATACTATCGCCTGTAGAGATAGGTTAGTAATCTTGCTTATAGGCACTTGCGTGTTCATGCAGTCCATATCAGCTACATAGTATAGACCTATCAGTTCTGCTATGTTATGCGGCCCCGCAAGAAAAGTCTGAAAATTGACTGGTTCCCCTCTCCTAGAGAGGCAAGTCAAAAAGTAAATTTCCTCGACCGTGGGCACCAGTGACTGCCCCTCTAAAATGAATGCCTCTGCATCTAGATTCCAGTAGTCAACCAAGGCATTCAGTAGCCTAGGTTGTGCCTGCATGAAAGGACATAGAAAAAAATTGAGTAACCCACACTGCATCAATGTAGCCACAGCATTGGGGTCTTCCCCAACCAACTCATTCACCTCTTCATGCTCTCTTTCTCTCCAATGGACATACATCTTGCAAAAAAAAAAAAGGTTCAGGAGAGTTAAACCCTTGCTCTTTGTGTCTTTAGCATTCAATAAGGGGGTCCATGCGTACTGTATTGGTGACAGTCGGGTGTACAAGTGGACAATGTTTACTCTGGCCAAATGTACATGTGGCCTGTCCTAAGACAACCTGCGTGGACCTAGGGCCGATCTTTTAAAGTTCAACACCCCCCTAAAAACTGAAACCCAATGCATAAATAAAGACATAAAATGCAAGATAAGGGAGTTTGTACTTACTTGGTCCAGATAGAAATTTGTTTCATCCACTGTAGCTCCCGGAATCACCACTTTAATCAAAGGGGGTCTTTTGGCTCTAGAGTCAATTTCCAAATCAACAATGGTGATAATGAGCTGCTAGCCTCTATTTATAGACTTTTTGGCTTCTTTATGTCACTTTTTTGGGCCTCCCTTATCATTTTCCTTATACCGAAATCCATTTAGTGTGATTCAAGAGTTGCATAGGAGAAATTTGATTTGGTATTGGGACCGTTTTTTTGAGTTTTGATTATTTTTTGACAGTCCGTGGAATTTTTTTTCGACGATCAACTTGAACATATAGGTTAGGCTTCTACCCTGATTTTTGTATCTCGTTGTATTTTCCATTACCATATGATTGATCCCATCAGGTTGTGACAAAGAACCATCATCTTTTCTTTAGAAGTGTCGCAACTTGGTGGTAGATCTTACCGGAACATGAATGCCCTAGGTAGATCTTGGTTGCATTATGGTATTCATGTTGCCCCTAAAAACACTGTAGGCTCGAGAGTCCTTGTAGTTTTTCCTGAATACGAGTTTGAGCCTCATTTGCATGATTCTTCTTCACTCTTGACCTCACCCTCAGGACTCCCAAAAAATAACGGGTCTTCTTTCAAGACCTTTTCAAAACCTCTAAATATGAAAATATTGTCGAGCGATCTTGTGGCCTTTCATGCTCGTTAAACTAAAATTTAAAGTCACGTCTGTCCGATGGTAGTTTACCCCTTTTTTGTTCGGATGGTCAACTGTACGAACAAAGGTATACTCTATGGAACTTCAACTCTATAGAAGAGTACTCTCAGGTATAATTTTATCCCTTTTTCAAGCTTGAGGGACTAAACTTACGAAGAAGGAACCCCCGCAGAGTCCATAGTTAAGCTCTTTTCAGACTCCCTAAAATTGAAAATATCGTCGAGTGACCTTATTCTTTCACACTTGTTAAACTGGTCCAGAAGAACATTATTGACAGAGTCCATAGTTAAGCCTTTTTCAGAATCCTTAAAAATGAAAAAATGGCCGAGTGATCTTGTCCTTGTCACACTCATTAAAATGGTTTTGAATAGACGTCTTGTCGATGCTAGTTTACCCCTTTTTCAAACCGACTAGACAATCTTCGAAAAGGGTACCCCGACGGAGTCTCCTTTTATGTTTTTTTAGACTCTCTAAATATGAAAACCACCGAGCTTACCTTCTCTAGGCTCATTAAACTTACATTGAAGGACGTTACCATTGTGTGTTTTGTTAACCAGGTTTGCATACCTTATACACTAGCTTGGTAACGGTTTTCTTCTACGTTTTAACACACTTGGCCCCCAGAGGATTTTTCCTGAGTATCATTATATTAGAACATCAATCTTGTCCTTGCGCCTTGAACTTGTATGTTTGTAATACTCATTCATCCATTGTAACATAACATTCCTTTATTCTTTTTCCCACAATTATTAAAAAAAAGACAAAAAAAATCTAATATACCCCAAAAAGAGGAAGGGAAAAGTATTTTCTTTATTGGCAGCATAATGAGTCTCCCTTGGATGAAGCACATATGTCCGTTTGTTCATCAAACTATGGGATGTTGTATGACCTTAGGAAGATTTTCCCACTATATAGAGTTGTGTCCTCCACCATTTGGTTATCCTTCCAAACATATGGAGAGTTTGTGTTGCCTCCTGCTTCGTAGACTTATGATTAATGCCATGCTGCCTAAGTCTCATCATTTTTCGTGCTATTATCCAAGAGAATTTTGTCACCAAGCCTGAGTTGGCCCCTCTACAATTTGTCTCTTTCCCTCATACCCGACCATCCTGAATCTCCAATCAAGTCCTTGTTCGAAATCAATGAAGCCTTCAGTCTGATCATCAAGTCCATGACCGACGAGCCGTCGAAGAACTATGTGTAGTGCATTCGTACACTCATATTACACTCCTACCTAATTTTTGAAGATTTTGAAGCTGTCGCTCGAGCTCTGAAGATCTCATCTCCATCCATCAGGCCGTATCAACTTCTAGATGATGGATACTCTATATGTATATCTTTTCAATTTCGAGATGTAGCTCCATTGTGTATTGTTCGTGGCTACTCTTTATATAATTATATGACATGGATCTATAGTGTATTTGATTGGTAGTCATGATTCTATTTTATCCCGAGCATGGGTATGCCCTCCTCGGTGAGACATTTGTTATTTTGTAGACGGCACCTCCCGGTTCCTGATCCTTGGGCTCAATCATTCAGCACATCAGTAAAGATTGGTAATGTATTTCGGCCATCAGATGCTCTTATTACATCACACATTAGGGGAAATCTGTTATAACCCTAAATTGTACCATACATGCTTACCTGGCATCAGGCCATCTTAGATCCCTTCTTTTCCAAAGCACTGTTGAACAACTCTTTAAAAATCCTCTTTTACAAAGGCCCACGCACCCTACTCCATTACTGCACGTGTGTACACGCTAGATAACCTCAAACATCCCGTGTGGACCGACAAAAGCACAAAAAAAGGAAAGTTTCCGATGGAACACATAGCTCTGGGTGAGTTAACTGAAACTCCCGACCATGCATGGTCAAGGGTTCATCCAAATACCTAGCTTCTTCTAACCTATAAAAGAAGGGCTAGGGGTCCCATTTGGAAGAAGAAAAAATATAGCAAACAAACTCTACCCATTTGCATATTCCCATTGTCCCAACCCTTTACCCTTCCTTATGCTAGAAGAGATACAAAGAAAAGATGTTGGAAGACAGTTGAAGAGGATCCCAGGATCAGGTTCACGGAGCGGTGGTTGGTCTCAATTTTTTGTAAGTTGATTCATTCAAAGTAATAAAGAAAATGATTTTCCCATCCCAATTCATGAGTTATTCATAATTTGTTAAGTACATATTTGAATTTCTAACCTGTTAGTCTATAGGTAAGATGCAAGTGTAGTTGTTGCTTATCTTGTATGCAGGTCAGCATTGGAAAGGAGAACTGCGAACAAGTGATCAAGTGCGATAAGGGATCGAAATCAAACACCTAGAATAAGGTAGGTTGATCTAGACATGTTTTACTGAAAAGAAGTAGGATTTAAGTCTGGGGACGAAGGTAGAAAGTAGTTTTTCTCTTGGTCATATCTGCATGCAAAGCATAACCCTATTTGCTAGTCCGTAAGGAGATTTTCCTCACAACAGGTTCCATTAACAAGAAGATGTTAGAAGCGTAGTAAATTTGGGCATTAAAAAATGGATTGCAAGTCGAAGGTTGGTGAGAAAAGTATTGGATCTGACGGTAATCAGTCGATTGAAGGAAATATTTATCCAGACAAAGGAGGAGATGTGTAGGGTGAGTGCACAAAGTTGGTGGACGACAAAGTGGAAATAGGGTGAGCCATAACGTGCACTTGCAACAACACATGCACATTTGTAGGAATGCACACATGTTCATGATGTGATAGGTTCGAAAAAACCCGAACCTCCACTCAGGAAGCGACATACGCATGTTCCCAATAACGTGTGTGTGTTCCTAAAACACATGTGTACAAGAACATTTGTGCATTCCTAAAAAATACGTGTACAAGAACATGTGAATGTTCTTTAAAAAAGTTTGAAATAAAAATAATGCATTCACTCTTTAGGAATGTGTGTGCGTTCCTAAAGCATGCACATGTTCCTAAAGCATGCACGCATTCCTAAAGTGCACATTCCTAAAGCACCCACGCATTCCTAAAGCATGCGTGCATTATTTTTATTTCAATTTTTTTTAAGAAACAGAAGCATGCGCGAGTTCTGATTAACATGAAATATTTCTCTATTCTCC
>JZKD02S1673462.1:411347-433937 GCA_000966675.3 Picea glauca | reverse complement strand
GTGCAGATTCCTGTTGCTAATAACGTGCGTGCTCTTTAGGAATGCGTGCACTTTCTTAAAGTGCATGCACATTATTTTATTTTTATTTTTTTGAGTGGAAGTGAAAATTGTAGCATATGTTTTTTCTTAGTTGGCTTCCTTGGACTTAGGTTTGGGATGAGAAACCTAGTGGTTTGGTGTGCAAATACATAAAAATCTCCATTTTTATGAATTCCTTTGTATATCTCTATTTTTGACGTTATTTTTCTATAGGCTACACAATTCAGTTATTGATGAGACTACAAAAACATATAGAGTTGGATAAGTAGATTCCAAATATGCATTTTTTTTTAAATTAATAATGTTTACTATTTTTAATCTATTTTTGTCTTCGCATATATCAAAATCCAAGAATACATATATCTCTTATTTATGCTATAATGTTTTGTTAGCTCAACCATTTCTCAAATGATTTATATGCGACACTAGAAGAGACTGATATCTATGATATAAAGAAAATTATCATGTTAAGACTCTCTTAGTCTGCATGAACAAAAAACGTTGTAATTTCATGCATATGTTGGCTTTGATAATTTAAAAAATATATATGAAATTAATATGAAATTTTTCCAAAAAATACATGGCACAAGAAATATGGGTTCCCTACAGGTATACCATTTTTTTGAATGAAATTTCATCCTTAAGGTACTCAACACCTGCATGAAAAATAATATACCTTATATTTTGCTGGAAAACTAGGATACCAATGTTAGAAAAAATCAAATTTGACATAGTTATTCACAATTTCTATGAATAAAAGTTGTATATCTGTAAATATAATTAAAATTCCTACATTTCATTTTCTTACACCATATTCAAATTCATTGTAAAAGTACCTTGAATTTTTTTTTTCCTGGATTGCATTTCCACTAATGTGTCATGAGATACCATCATTAGCTTTCACTCGCCCTGTATCTAATGTCAACCAATACACAATTGGATCATCTGTGGTGCAATTTTTCATATGACGCTTCATAGGGATTGGTTCTATGAGTTTGAGGAATATGAAGGAGGAGATGTATTCTTAGGGAATGATTTAACAACCAAAATTATAGAACAAAGAAGAGTCCAATTGATGATACAAGATAGGAGTAGGACCCTTCTAGGTGTGGTACCTATTTCTAGTTTGGAAAAAAATCTAGTATTTGTCAGCAAAATCACTGATGTGGGTGTGCACACTTTATTTTATAAGGATTCATGAAAAATGGTCAAAGGAGCTATGGTATTAATGAGAGGAGCTCAAATTGGAACCATGTACAAGTTTTTGGGGAGTGTCGACTCGACTAGATGCAACAAAATTGTTGTCTCAAAAGTCAAGTCGACTATGACTCAACTCGACTCAACTCCAACCAACTCGATTGTTCCTCATAAAATCAACCCGACCATGTTATGGCAGAAAAGGGACTTTTAGCTATGTAGAACAAAGGTATGTTCAAAGGTTTTCCAAATTGTAAATTAGAAGTTGGTTTTCATGAACATTTCATATATGGAAAACAAAATTGTGTGACATTCCCATTTGGAGCTGCGAGGGAAAAAGGGATGTCGGAATTGATACATAGTGACATTTTTGGGCCTATATCGGTCCCATAACTAGGTGGATCTATGTACTATGTTTCCATCATAGATTATTTCTCTAGGAATACATGGCTATATTTCTCGAGGAGGAAATCTAAGGTTTTTAGTAATTTCAAAGAGTTTAAATCTCTTGTGGAAACCCAGACATAGAAAAAGATGAAGGTGTTGAGATTTGGAAATGGAGGTGAATTATGTGGTAAAGAGTTTGAGAAATTATACAAGCAATGTAGCATAGAAGGCTAAAACACCACTCCATATACCCCATAGAATAATGGAGTTTTTGAGATAATGAACATGATTTTGATGGAAATGACAAGGACCATGCATAGTAGTGTCGATATCACACAAGAATTATGGGCATATGCAGTCAACTTTGTAAGATATTTGGTAAATAGGCCTCCTTCATCAATGTTAGTTAACCGGACTCCACATGAGGTGTGGTTTGGTCAGAAGCCTTCTCTTTAACATCTAATATTCTTTGGCTATGATGCATTTGTGGATGTTCCCAAGGAAAGGAGGAACAAGTTGGGAAATAAAGAAATCAATGGTATTTTCATCAAATACAATGATGGAATGAAAATACAATCATTTTCCTTCCATATTCTTTCCCTAAGTTCTCGAGAGAAATGAAAAACTACTCCATAAAAATCAAGGACCTTCTAGAACATATAATTAATAAGTGTCCCTCTTGTTGGAGGAATGCATTTTGCAGTGTCCTTTACTTTCCATTGCATATGGAACTCAATCCATTCCTAACTACAAGTGGAATTACAATGATCTTTACTTTCCATTGCACATATCACTCAATGTGCAAACCATAATAAATTAAAGGCAAGGGATTGGGAAAATGTTGCACTACAAACAAAGGACACAGCACACCCTCCACAAAGGCACCCATAAATGAGACAATACGAAACCTTGTATGTCAAGAATCCTATGCCTAGAATTATTTCCCCAATGCACCTCATATTCATTTCATGACTTAGATGGGGTATTCTTGGGAAACATCCATTGACTTGGGGATTGGCTTACCCAATAGGGAACCATGACACCCCTCCCATACCTTAATTAAGAAAAAATTATAAGGTCTTTGAGAATTTTTTTAGTTTGAAAAGGGGGGTTTGATGCACATGTTTGGGTGGTTCTTGTATTGAATCTATCTCACTTGTCATGATACTTTTGACTTGTATACCCCTTACGGGCGTACTTTTTTGTCTTTGTAGGATTTTTCCCACATGATGGATGTTGGAACCTACATGAAGAAGAACATATATGATGAATGTTGCACCTAGAGGATAGAGGACATTTCCTTTGGAGGCACCTTGGAACCACTAGAGAATGATTTTTCACCTTTATCCACTTGGAAATTGGCCTTCAGAGGCCTAGGATGTCGCCTCTTAGCCCTTCATGTCACCTTGGAGGGTTACATTTTTATGGATGAGATGGTTCTAGAGGTGGCTTGATAGGAGGATACCATGGAAGAGAACTTTGGACATGACACATGGCCTTTGGAGGACCAACATCTCTCTCTCCATGCTTTATGTTGCACTTGAAGAGCCTATGTCACCCTCTTAGGGCATGACATCACCCTTCTAGGGTTTTATTTCAGGTAAAACATATTTTTTGTATATTGCAAGGGAAAATTTAAGGGGTTGACCGTATGATGTAGAGACTATTAGAATATAGAAGATTGTGCTCGTTTCACAATTGACGATACCCTCGTCACCCAACCATAGGCCGAAGCCACCCTTCGAGCACCTTGACCTTGACAGAGAAGAGAATCCTAGTAGCAATCCAATAGCCAAGAGAGGCTAATGCACCAAGCAAGAATAGAAACCAATCTAATCAGATACTCCCTCCTAGAAGCTGGCGCACACTTTCCCAGAGACTTGCGCACAAAACTGCCACTGCACCTGTGCAGATGTAGCTCTCTCTGTAACTGCTGAGATGTGAATAATGAGAACTGGTTCCCTATATTTATTTTAGTTTGAGCAGGCTTACTGGGGCCGACTTCTCCTTCTGCGTACTAATAAATTCATATTAAATATATTTCTGCAGCCGACAACTTGTCTAGGGTTTCCTTCACCTCTTTTCTTCCTTATGGAATATTCTAATCTTGTCATATGTCATAATAGAGGTTCATACCTCCCGAATCTGCCATAATATTAACACTCCCTCCTAGCTAGGGAGGTATGGTCTTGAGCATAACAGACCATTCAACTGGTAGCAACACAAGCATTGTCATTATTATCCAACTGGATAATCTCCTATGACAACTGGTACAAATTTAATTTATAGAACACAACTGTGTCTATCCATGGTAGTACATAACTACTCAAACCGTGACACATAGTCACAACTGGTGAAAGATATCCACCACAGTAGTATATCTCTATTGTCTGGAGACAGGCAATCTCCATAACAATCATCTGATGACAACCTGCACAGAAAATATTGTTAAAAATAAATTGAATCATCTAGGCCAATATTTCACTCACATATGTGAGATCTAAAAGAATATCTACCCTTAGTATAGAATATCAACATTGGATATCTGCCCTATTCTTCTCAAACAAGGAAGAATGATTGTTTCTGATTTCTGAGCCTGAACCATTCCTCACCCTGGGCCATTCTTTCTACACTAATCAAAGTGCACCTTGGAAAGAATGTATAAACCCTAAGGAATGTCTGATTCTGGACCATTCCCCACCCTAGGCCATTCCTCCTACACTAATCAAAGTGCACCCTAGAGAGAATGTATAAACCCTAAGGAATGTCTATCCCTAATTGCTAATCCTGGACCATTCCCCACCCTGGGCCATTCCTCCTACACTAATCAAAGTGCACCCTAGAGAGAATGTGTAAACCCTAATGAATGACTATCTGAACCATTTCCTCTGTTAACCACAAGAGGAAAAGACTGTCTTGTATCAACCTTCAAAACAGACCATTTCTCAAGTTAACCACAATGAGAAATCGTTGTCTGGCGAGGTGGGCCAGTCTTCTTGAGTAAACCTCAAGAAGAGAGATTGCCCTATACCACTCCCCATGTTAAACACAATGGGAAGTCAGTGTCTATGATACATCAACAATCAGAATACTTCCCATGTTAACCACAATGGGAAGTCACTGTCCATCAGAAATCTCAATCCACTTTTCGAACAGGAAAGAATCTGTCCAATCTGGACTATTTTTCAAATAATTATAAATGCTTCAATAATATTTTCAGTGCTCCCTCCTAACCTTGAGAGTCTTCCCTTTCATCTAAGGGAGTTATTTCCATGATCCCCATCTTCTCTTGGAAATATGCAAACTTTATTCTGGATAGAGGTTTCGTCAGGATGTCTGTTGTCTGCTCATCAGTTGGGATATACTTGAGCTTTACCTCTCCTTCTTGGACTTTTTCTTGAATAAAGTATTATTTGATATCAATGTGTTTCAACCTTTCATGAAACAATGGATGTTCTGATAATCTTATACAACTCTGATTATCACAATATATTATGGTCGATTCTGGAATCTGATCAAATAAATCAGAGATTAACTTCCTTAGTCATACTGCTTCCATGCATGTTTCACATGCTGCCATATACTCTGCTTATGTTGTGCTGAGTGTGACAGACTTTTGTTTCCTACTGCCCCAAGATATCATAGTGGAGTCCAAGCTGAAACACATACCTAAAGTGCTCTTTCTGTCATCTGCACTTCCTGCCCAATCAGAGTCTATGAATGCATGAAGTTGGATATCACTGGATGCGATATATCTCAAGCCATATTTTATTGTCCCACGAATATATCTTAGGACATGCTTTGTAGCTATCCAATTCTCTTGTCTAGGTTCCACCTAGAACTGACTTAATGTATTTACAACAAAGCAAATATCTGGTCGAGTATTTACCAAATACATCAATGATCCAATTAGTTGTCGATATAGAGATGGATCTACTGGATTGGAATCTGAGACTTTCACTTTTCTTATATCCGCATTCATAGGAGTGTCCATGCACTTATAGTCCATCATTCCAAACTTCTGAAGGATATTTATTGCGTACTTTCCTTGTCCAAGGAATACTTCACCACACTTCTACCATACTTCTAGTCCCAAGTAATAATGCATGAGACCTAGATCTTTCATATCAAATTCAAAAGCTAATTCCTTTTCGCATTGGATAATGAGAGATTCTTCACCTGTTATGAATAGATTGTCAAAATATAATAGTAGAATCACAGGTGCATTATCCACGACTTTGTAATAAAGGTTTGGATCTACATGACTCTTGGAGAAACCAAGTCTTGTTAGATAGATGTCCATTCTAGCATACCAAGCCCTTAGAGATTGCTTGAGTCCATATAGAGATTTCTTCAATCCACAAACATGAGTGTCTCTGAAAAGTAACTCAAACCCTTGAGGTTGTTCAATATATACTTCTTCTTCAATTCATCCATTAAGAAAAGTTGTCTTTACATCCATCTAATGTAGATTCCATCCCATGGAAGCGACAAGAGATATGATAGCTCTGATGGAGGTATACCTAGCCACCGGTGCAAAGGTTTCATCATAATATTCTCCCTCCTTTTGGGAGAACCCTCTAGCCATGAATCTTGCCTTGTATTTATCCATGCTTCCGTCTGCTACATGTTTGATCTTGTATACCCATTTTGAGGTTACCACGGATTTTTCTTTAGGTCTATGTACAATTTCCCATACCTCATTTTTCATAATGAATTGATTCTCCTCCGTCATAGCTTCTTTCCATTGTCCCTTTTGAACTGCTTCTTCAAATGCGGTAGGTTCTTCATATAGAAGCTTCGTCATGTATGTTGCATAACTTGAGAATCTTTTCGGTCTTTTACTCTTCCTGAATGTTCCTTCTGGAACCTTGAGTCTTTCTGCATCTTGTAATGTAGATTCAAGCCAAGCTTGTCATTTCTTGGTCTTCGATATGATATCTGAATCACTGTTTTCACATGGCTCCATAGGATGATTAGGTTGATCCTTTCCATCATTTTCATTTTCTGTGTTTTCTTCATTAGGTTCTTCAAGATCTTCTTCTTCTATAATTTCTTCGATGGATTTCCTGAAGGCCATCCTTTCATTGAACGTTAAGTCTCTTCTAACTTCAATCTTGTGTTGTTCTAGAACATATATTCTATAGGCCTTGGATGAATCATTGTATCCCATGAATGTCCCCTTCTTTCCTAAGGGTTCTAGTTTATTCCTTTTGTCCTTGGGAATATGAGAGTAAATTGGACATCCAAATATTCTTAGGTTTTCTATGTTAGGTTTCTTACCTGAGAAGGCTTCTTCTGGTGTCATGCACTTCAATATACAATGAGGGCTTATGTTCTATACATATATTTCCGTCATTGTTGCTTCTCCCCATAGAAACATGGATAGACCTTGATTGTTCAATAAGGCTTTTACCGTTTCTTCGATAGATCTATTCTTTCTTTCTGCTACACCATTTTGTTGAGGATTATGAGGAACAATCAGCTCCCTCCTAATCCCTATCGATTTGCAGAATGAAACGAACTCATTTGAGGTGTATTCTCCTCCATTATCTGTTCTTAATGTCTTGATCTTCTTGTTCGTGAGGTTTTCTACTTCTGCCTTGAATTCTTGGAACTTGCTGATTACTTCGTCTTTTGTCTTTAATAGGTATAGCCATGTCTTTATTGAATAGTCATCTATGAATATTATGTAGCAAAGAGATCCTCCTAGAGATCTGACTGGCATTGGACCACAAACATCTGAGTGTATTAGATCTAGGATCTCCTTAGATCTGTTGTTGCTGCCTGGGAATGGTTTCTTGATATTCTTCCCAAGAGCACATCCCTTGCAGATTCCTTCATGTGTAGATTTCAATTCTGGTATTCCTTCAACCATTTATCTGAGAAAAGGTAATGCATGATAATTGATATGAGCATACCTTCTGAGCCAAATCTCATTAGGGTTGACTTTGTCATGTACTAGAGCTTCTTCGTTTTGTTCTAGTAGTCTATACAGATTTCCTTCACGACTTCCAATAACCCTAGAATTCTCTATGTTGGAGTTCTTATGCCATGATAACACCTTTCCATCCATGAAGGCTAGTATGTTTCCTTTGTCCTCTAGACATGATATCAATACAAGATTATTTTTTAAACCAGGTACATATAAAACATTGCTTAAGTGAACATGATTACCTAATTCTAGCTTGATGGAGGCTTGTCCAAGTCCTTTGACGGGGTAAGTGCTTTTGTCTCCAAGCTCCACTTTGTACGATTTCTTCTTCTCATTTAGATTTGAGAGTTTGGCTTGATCTCTTTTCATGTGCCTAGAAGCTCCACTATTGATTATCCACATGTCATCTTCAATCATTCCAGTAAGTGCTAAGTAGTGTAAAAGACTGATTGTTTCACACATGTCTTCGGTTGACTGGTAACTGGTCATGCATTGATCCAAAACTTCAACTTCGTCATTTCTATGTTCTGAGAAATCAAAGAGGCACATTGAGTTAGGGCGCATATGAATATATTCTTCTTGAGCGAGATGTTATATCACAAGGTGCCAGATTAGAGATTTAGGGTTTCTGCAACTGCTTCTGCTATTAACCCTAGCTACAATGTTTTGGAAGCTGCTCCTGCTAGTAACCCTAGCAGTAGTTCCTCAGCTAACTCAATATCCTAGCGGCTATGTTTCCTTCCAGGGTTTTAGGCTGAATGAAGGAGGTGTGGGTCCATAACCTTTTAGAATTTAAAAGATTTTGCTTGTTTTACCATTAACGATACCCTCGTCACCCAACCATAGGCTAAAGACACCCTCCAAGCACCTTGAACTTGACAGAGAAGAGAATCCTGGTAGCAATCCAATATCCAAGAGAGGCTAATGCACCAAGAAAAAATAGAAACCAAGCTGATTAGATATTCCCTCCCAGAAGATGGCGCACACTTTCCCAGAGACTTGCGCACAAAACTACCACTGCACCTACGCAAATCTATCTCTTTCTGCAACTGCTGAGATGTGAATAATGAGAATGGGCACCCTGTATTTATAGTAGTATGGGTAGGCTTACTGGGGCTGACTTCTCCCTCTGGGTACTAATAAATTCATATTAAATATATTTCTACAGCCGACAACTTTTCTAGGGTTTCCTTCACTTCTTTGCTTCCTTCCAGAATATTCTAATATCGTCATAGGTCATAATAGAGGTTCATACCTCCCAAAGTTACCATAATATTAACAGAGACATGACTTCTCATTGAAGTCTTTTGGATGGCTAAGGTTTCCATATAAATATGGCTAGCCAAGTTTCATTTTATCATCACATCCTCTCACCTTTGTGAGTGAAATACTTATGAAATTTTCATGTTATCTTGGATTCTCTCTCTCTCTCTTCTACAAGTGAACTATGCTTGGAAGGTCAAGTAATGGATGTCTTTTGCTGATTTTTGGATATTGTTGCTACAACTAGGGTCTGTTCTTGCCATATCTTGGTGAAGTAAGTAAATTTATGTAACTTTATTTCATTAAATGTTTCATGGTAAATTTTACTTGTTCATATTTAAGATATTTCTTGACATAACCATAAGAGAGGAGAATAAGTGCTTCCTCCTTTCACAAGTTTAATATTATCCAAATTTTGTGAAGGAATCCTATCTAGGGTTAGATTCTTAAATCCCTAAAGTTCTAACACTTTAGGATTTTATCCCTAGACTCTTGATTCTTGACCTAGTTGAAGATACAAGAAGGGAGAAAAGGTTTCTAGGGCCCAAAGGTGCTTGCACCCGAGAATATCCCTCTTCTCAAGGATTAATATCTAAGGCACTAATGTTCTATCATCTAAGAGATTTAATCCTACCTCATGGTTACATCTACATCAAGTTCAAAGTTAGTTGCATTTGCAGACTCCATAGTCCTAAGTAACTAATCATTAAATCTCTCTTGTGGTGAAAGTGATCGACAAACTCTTCATTCTCAATCTCTCAAGCTATGTACTAACTTAACTAACACTAACTTGAGATCATTTGAATGAAAACTTGTTGTTGTTCTAAAATTTTTCTACAAACATCTAAATAATATCTTATTTGTTACATACCTTGATCTAAAGGTGGCCTAACTTACCCATAAATTGCATATAACAATTGGATATTAATCTACTAAGTTTATGCTAAATTTCTATTGTTAATTGTTGCAGTTTTGAGGCATATTTATTGTTGGTGTTACAAACTTGCACTTGTTGTTATAAACTATTGTACTATTGTAATTTTTTACCAACTATAGAAAAATATCATTGTATAGTCTCTTATGACGTTTTGATTGCATGTTTATATTTGGAAATCAATTATATATATTCTATACTTGTGTTATTGTTCCAGGAAGTTACTCAAGCAACTCCATACATCATCTGTTTCGTAGACCTAGACTTATTATTACATGACAAAGAGAGGGGGCGGTAGGCTTGGCTAACAAACTTGCTACTTTGATCCCTTGAGGTCACTAGTGAAGCCTCTCCTATGGTGGAAATCCTCCATCACTAAAATGAGGGGATTTCTTACTAAGGTGATAGTGGTAGGATATCCTCTAGTTATGCAAGATTTGGTGATCTTGTGTTGGGATTCGCACAAGTACAGATCATGCAATAATAGATATCAAAATAGATCAGAAAGTTAGAAACGTTTGGTTAAATTAGAGAAAGTATATCGAAATAGTCTTGAAGCGTTTCAACATGAAGGAATGAAAACTGGTCAAGGTGCCAATTTCTATGGGGGAAAAATAACTGATGAATAATGCCAAAGATACAGGAAGAAATAGAGGACATGGCACATGTTCCCTATGTTAGCTTTGTTGGTAGTATGATGTATGTAACGGTCTACACTAGACCAAATATCGGTCATGCAATGGTAGTTTTGAGTACATACATGTCAAAACCTAGGAAAGAGCATTAGATTATTGTCAAGAGAATGTTAGGGTACTTGTGTGTCACAAGAGAGTATGTGATCTATCACCAAGGGAAACTTGAAACTGATAGAGAATTTAATGTACATGGCTTTGTCGATGCCAAATGGACTAGAGATATTGATCAAAGAAGGTTACTCGATGGATATATTTTCAATATGTTTTATGGAGCAATCAGAAGGATGAGTAAGAGGTATATGGTTGTAGCCTTGTCAACAACAGAAGATGAATACATGGAAACCACTCATGTAGACAAATAAGATGTATGGTTACATACTATGTTAGGGGATTGGGTTTGAACAACAAATCATGAAGATAAATTGTAACATTCAAAGTGCAATTTTATTGGCAAAGAACCTAGGTTACTACTCCACAATGAAGCATATTGATGTACAACACCATTTCGTGAGAGACATGGTGTAAAGTAAGAACATGTTGCTAGAGAAGGTAGACACTTTGGAAAACACAACTCACTCTTTTACCAAGTCTGTGAGTGTTGTGAAGTTCTCTTAGTGTAGAAAATAAATGTGAATTTATACCTCAAGTCAATGAACAAAAGTTCAAGTTCTCATATTTCAGCAAAGAAGACAACAAGTGGGAGAATGTTGGGTTCTTGTATTCTTTGTCGTGAAAACATAGTCAATTAACTGATAAAACATAGGCAAGAATAACAACATGGCGGGAAAGGAATATTAGCCAACACATAGTATTCACTCCAATGTTACATATTTATACTACAATGGGTGATGCCACCTCATAGAGAGATTTTCTCTAGATCCTAAAATCATGCATGATGACTAGGCTAGGCAATCTTAACTAAATCATTAGTCATCACTTGAAGATATATTACTAATATCCTAAATGAATAATACAAATATAGGTGAAAATTTAGACTTAGTGATTGGTAAAGGTAAGCCATAGGCTAACAATCCCCCCCTCAATCACAAGTCTGATCAATAATACCAACAATAAAGCATAAACTGGTATCAATTCCAAATCTTCATATTGAAACTCCTAAGATGAGCCTCAATGAAGAGCTGCCAAAAACCGCCAACTTGGATATTGAACATGTTCATTTGAAATGAACCGGAAGAGAGCTACGATATGGAAGTGAACAACTGCAATATCTTAACATTCCCTGATTGCTTGACAATTTGATCATTTTGCCAAGTATTTTAGCTAGAAGAATATGATGTCTTCTTCTAATTGGTGAACATTTAGTGTCACCACTCTACTATCAGTGTATCACTGAAAGTGATCTCTGAATATGTGTTTTGGGATGACCACTAACCAATTGATACCATGTATCTGATGGTTTTTGGATAACCACTAACCAATCTTGACAATTTTAGGTGTCCATCAACATCCCAATGTATCATGTGTATGATTCAATTGCAAGTCATTGAACCATAATCCTGTCAAAGCCTGCTATCTCTGGAAAATCTCACTATGTAATCATGTGAGCTAGGATGCATGCAAATTGTTTATTTAATGTAAACTCCAATTTGATGAGAGCAAACCAAGAGAAGTGAATCATCTTCTGGTCTGACACATCCCTGAAAATGCCTGACAACTCAATCAAGTGCCAAGATGCAATGTAGAAGGATCCTCTTGTCCTCTGCTAGGTCAAATGACCATCTATGTGAACTAAACGTCCACATCATTGCTCTCAAAAATCAAAATCAAACATCCCAATTATGTATGATTCAACTTAAACTTATTGAACCATAATTCTACCAAAGTCTATCATCTACAGACCACAGTTGCCCATTTGGAAAATTTCATGACCATATGGCATACTTAATGTTTGTTGTTGTCGAAACTTTCTGTCTGACAACCATCTTCAATTCCATCATCAATTCCCCCCTTTGTCAACTGAAAGGAGAGACCATAAGTGGTTTCATGAACCATCCTCACTGGAATTTTGAACTCCCCCCCTTAAGGTGCATGAGATTTTCATCATTGTACTCCTCCCTTTTAGGCTCAAGAGAGTACCATACTTATTTCATTTGAGTACAACACAATGTGGGCATGCAGAAAAAACCACATGTTATCTCATCCCATGAAGGCCATGCTCGAAAGCTACGCGATAAGGGGATCACTTATGTGAGGTACAAAAAAGTTATGTGCTACAAGATTGGTCTTTACTCGAGATTGAGTTCTATGGTAAGACTTATATAATCACTTGGTTGTTGATGACCATTGCCAAGGATCAATCCACTCATAGTGAATCTTCAATCTTCCAGGTTTCTTCAGTGTTGAACATCTGTCTGAAGAATGGTTATGCTTGCCACAATGCTGACAAGGATGGAGATCAAAACACTAATTCTCCATGTGACCAACTCGATTACAATGTTGGCACTTATCATTCTTATGTTGAACTTGAATAGGTGAAGTTGAATCTTCTTGAAGGAATCCAGCACTTTGGAACTTTATTGGTCTGGAATAATCGGGAATATGAAAGGTAACTTCCTTGTCATATCCAAGTAATGTTCTATTCTTGTTGTAGATGATTTCTTCCCAAGGTCTAATGATGGGATTGGAAAGAGTATTATGAACCTGTTGTTTTGAAATCCATGGAAGTGGATTTATTGCATGTTGATGCATCATTGAAAGGTTTTCTTCACTGAAATCAAAAGAAAACTCTTGAAATGTAGGTTTATGAATAACTTTGTCTGAAACTGATTCTGAATTTGTATCACTATGTTGTTCATTCACTGACTATTGATTTAAAACATTATCATCATCATCATCATCATCATCATTATCATCATCATCATTATCATCATAGAGAGGGTTGTGTTGAACAAAAACTAGTTCAGAACACTTCACTAGATGATGATTTTTGAGATCAGTCAACTCATCATTCAATAGCTAGGATAGAGATTGAAGAAGTCTAACTTTAGCTTGCGTCACTTGAAAACAATTTAGCACTGATTGAAGACTTGTTTTGTTCAATATCACTATGTTGTCTTCAATGGTGTTTATTAGAGTGTTCAATAACTCTAATAATTCTAGATTTAGAGCCATTTTCAAAACACTAAAAGAGGTCTCCTTGTGCAAGTAGATTCTTATTACAATTTAACTCGACAGAAGAAGGTTTATCTACAACTTGCTCACTTGAATCGCTTGCTTGAACTTCACACTCACTTGCTATTCATGCTCACTTGAAATTCACGCTCGCTTTCTACCAGGAAGTTGAGGATGTCAGTTACCACCGGAAATGCATCCCAAAGTATTACAATGATTTGAGTTTCAAGTACTCATCCTTGTCAGTTATGACTCAAAATGACTCAAGGGTGTCGGGCTCAGCCGAAAATGCACCTTATGATTCAATTCAACTCAACTTGATTTCAAAAAGACAAGTAAACTTACAAAAGGACAATTTGCAAGTTACAATAAATCCTGATTAAGTAATCTTACAACAAACATTGTTTGCAAGTTACAATTTAACTTCAAATGCTCCATGATGTGTTGAGTTCGAAAACTTTGATTTGTCTATTACTGATGTAGTTGACGACTTGAATGCTTAAGAATGTTCTTCACATTTGCTTGAATGATATGAATTTGAGCTTTGAACTTCATGTATGTGTTTCACTGGAATTAATTTGTGTTCTTATCTTGTTGTGGATTCCATGTGCGTATAGTTGTAGAGTAAATTACGAGCATAGTGTCAAAACTAGACACAAAAACACTATGAAAACATTCAAGGAATCATTCACCATCGCACACAATGCAATGTGTTCCTAAGATCCCCTTATTCAATTTTGGGTGGATCTAGGACACAGACAAAAAGACTTCATTTTATTATGGATTCCCTTGTGATCACAATACAAATAGAAGCCTTCAATGGTCTTCATGTCCGTTTTTACATAATTAAAATTTCTAAATCTCTTCTCACTCCACATAAATCTTGCTATCACTTTCTTCACATAAAGAGTAACAAAACTTTTAGGCCTCCACTCATGTTGAAGTAGTGCAGCTGCCTTTCCATAATTATTGAGGTGCCCCTTAACTATTGTTAATGGGTCCAAAGCATGCTGAGTGCCAATGGTGAATGTATTATCGCTCCTTGAAAAGTTGTGTGATATCTCTACTCCAACAACAGTCTTTGTCAGAGGACTCACAGTGTGCAAGTAAGATGCCTTTAAGGCATCACCCTTACCAGTTAAAGTCAAAGAAGAAACAAAATTCGGCTTTGAAAAACTCAAGCCTACATCATATTTCAAGAAGTTTCCTGATGCAATGTCAAAAGAAACTTCACCCCCTATAGAAAAATTAACATTCTCAATTACTCTAGAGAAGTGTGTTATAGGAGATGGTGTCAACCCAATGCTTGTACTGACCCCTGCATAATCATGCAGATATTGAATCTCAACCTTTCCAAATCTTTGATTAGATATGCCTGTTGTGGCACAACTGGAGAGAGATGGAAAGTATGCAATGGTATACCGCTTGTTATAGATTTTCCTCACTCAAAGATTAGATTCTTATTTGGAGTTTCAAACTATGAATTCTGCATTATTGAAAAGCTATGTTCTAGTCCATGAAGATTGCATAACAAAAAAAATGCGAGATTGCATAACAAAAAATGCAGTTAATGTCTCTTGTTGATCTTGCTTCAAAAGGATCTGGGGAAATTTCTTATGCTTCTGTGAGGGATACATTGCGGGTTACAGATGATGAGGTCGAATTTTGGATTGTTCAAGCAATCAGTGAAAAAATAATAGATTGTAAGATGGATCAGATCATTGAAGACTCCTTCAGTGGTAGCGATAGCAAGAAACACTCCTCCACACTCCTTCATGTACATCTAGTTTGCACGCACCTTACGTGGCTACATCACAACACACTTATTGATCTTTCTTTGGATACCAATTGATCATCATGCAAAAAAGAGGGCGATCTGTCTTTGCATTGTCTATCCATGAGCTACTGTTGTGCTTGCTGGCAACATTTTGGTGACACAAATTTTGGATCTCGCAGCATTTTTGTGTCTACAGATCCATTTTTTTTGGACAAAGGTGTCTACAGATCCGTGAGGAGGGCACCTTGGTTCAACACTCTCTAAATCATGATATTCATATCAGCAACAACAATCCCATAGTAGATCATTGCCTCTGTTCACCAATTGAGAAGGCGGTTTCATGTGAATAAGGCAAAGTTGATGTCTCTGTTGTCTCTGTTGTTAATCATGTGAAGAAGGCAGAGAAAACATTTGAAAGATTCAATTAGTGCTGCTAAACCATAGATCGAATGGTGGATCTCTTGCTGGATAGAATTAGTGGATGGATCGGATTGTTGATTGGATCACTTGCTAGATGGACATATCGTTGGGTAGATCGATGCGACTTTATTTCTTTACTAATTTTGCTAGACGGATCTCTGAATATATCAATTTTCATACTCCTTTTTTAAAGTCCGTTGAATCGAGGCAAAGGCAACTAGGCTGGGTTGTGGGAATGTACATAGCATATCATTTGTTATTGGCTCTTTGATGTGTAGGAAATTTTACAATTTTGTTTGAGGTCTTTCTCTTTGTATTTTGATGAGGGGAGAAATGTATATCCAATCTTCAATTTATGGACCAACAGAATTCACACTAGAATTCTCGAAACTAGTGTTGGAAACAAGTATTGGGCAGAATGCTATTGAAGCGATTTCACTGCTTTTGATGAACATACTACAGTAGTTCATAAGGAACATACGAATCAACACAAAAAGAAAGAGGATTGTCTATATTTTACTCAAATCGTTGCAACAGTGGACACAAAAGGATAGAAAGGCAATGGGAAAAGGCACATCCTTCAAGTCTACGATGAAAATTTGGATACATGGAGAGCTGCAAACTAGTAACAATATCACATATCTAAAATCTGAATTTAACAATAGATGTGTATAATGAACATCGACGCAGAAGCTTCAAAATTCTTTTCCTTCATAATTTTTTTTTAAATAGCTGGCATACCAATCCACATAAGTGATATCTCTTCTTCACCAAACATGCATCTCCAAGCTCTCTTTATGCATTGCTATGAAGGTCTCACTAAGGATGAGAAAAAGAATGCGTTGATCCTAGATCAAGTTTTTTTCGGCCAAATAAATGAATGTAGATCTACAAATTGTTGTTGTGAACAGCTAGAAAACTACTATGAAAAAACCAGGCCCTAAGAACTATAATGCTTTGATACCAAATGATAAAACATAAGCAAGAATAACAACATGGTAGAAAAGGCATATTAGCCAACACATAGTATTCACTCCAATATTACATATTTATAGTACAATGGGTGATACCACCTCATAGAGAGATTTGCTCTAGATCCTAAAATCATGCATGATGACTAGGCTAGGAAATATTAACTAAATCATTAGTCATCACTTGAGTATATATTACTAATATCCTAAATGAATAATACAAATATAGGTGACAATTTAGACTTAGTGATTGGTAAAGGTAAGCCATAGGCTAAGATTAACTAGGTGAATGTTTGACTGGACGAATAAGTCAAGTGGATGGTCAAGTCAAGTCAAAGGTTAGGTTAGAATATTGAGCCAACTAGAGGTCGACTACAACATAATCCAAATATTCACGAGATTGAAGCAAATCATCTATATTGATCTGTAACTATTTTTGGGCAACATGAGTTAGGGTTTTTCATGTAGTAAATCCTATAAATATGGAATCATGTAATATTGTAAAATGTTATTGTTATTCTTAGTTATTTGGAACTCTCAGATGAGAGGTATGTAATGGTCATGTAATTGTAAGATGAATTGGCTACAGGATTGTTCCTGTGTAAAAGCAAGAGAGTAGGATGGCGATTTTTTCGTAGGTGTAGACCAAGGTTAAGCATGTAACTCTTTATTCTATGAATGAATAAGAAAAAAAGGAGTGGGAGTATCTCAAGGAATGTTGTTTTTCTCAGCTAAGGTTTTTCAAGGTAAAATCTTTGTGTACCTTGTGATTTTCATTGATTATTTATGTTTAATTATGTCTTATATTTCTTGGCTGGTTTAGTGCGAGTGTTATTTTCTCTACACCGAGGAGAATTTGATAGACTCGTGGATTGGAGAATTACCTACAAATAAAAATAAAGTATTAGAGAGCTCTCTTCCTCGAGGTGCATATACCCATGCTTAGGTGAAAAAACAAGCATGACCACCAAAACAAGTACATTGTTGATCCATGATGTATGCAAACTAAAACTATTGGCCACAAATAAATACATGGTTGATCCATGTCAAAATAAGATCATAACCACGAAGAGATACATAGTAGATATATATATTAGTGTACATTACGATAACAACTATAAAAATAAAGTGAGCAATATGCTCCTTTATGGTAGCAATGTAGTATAGAATAGTGGTACTATAAACAAACTCAATGAAGGATAACATCACAACGTTTAAGGTTTTGAATCAAAATCCATTGCAATGTATGAATCTACACCATGTGAATAAATGTAATGTAGTCAAACATGGGAGAAACCTTCTTGTCACTATTCATTGACAAATATGCTGCTAGACATGACATAGGCCATCAATAACCACAATTGATGATAATGGGTAGCAAGCTACAAAGTACATTGTAACAAATGCGAGTAAATGTGCTATTGTCAAACACTTGTTACAATCAACTAATAAAGGGACATTATTGAAAACCCATTGTCGAGTGCAAGGGAATGTGCCACTAATAACTGCAAACACCCAACTACTATAAGGGTCTCTACATCTTGTTCCCACAAAATGCGTTCAAGTCAATAGAAAGAGATTCATTGAAAGGAGGGCCATAAATATTCCCACATCAATTGATATCTTGTTCCTATAGAAAAATGAGTTGAAGTCAATATAAAGAGATTCTTTGAAAAGATGGCCATAATATTCCCACATGAACCGATAAAAAGGAGCAAAATCTTGTTTGATTTGATATATCCGATAAAATATTTTAGAGAACATACCACCAAATATGACTTTAATGTATGACATCCATTAATGAAATTCACTAACACTATTGATGCAAATAAAATTTTAAATAAAACACTAAAATATTGAAATATAATACTTCAATATGACTTAACAATAAAGAGTCACTTAGTATTAAAATATGTTAGATATGTTAGAATCGGCTCCTATCAGAGGCATGTTCATAGAATTGATTGACCCCAGCCAGGCTCTGATACCAAGTCAGAATTTAAGAGAGCATTTAATTCAGAATAAAAGATGTCAATTATTGATGCATAATGTTAGAATAGGAGCCGATTCTAACATTCTATGAACATGCCTCTGATAGGAGCCGATTCTTTGTACATATGTAGAGTAGGAGAGTGTTGAATTTCTGAGTTTCTGTGTGTTGTTTTGCTACTGTAGACGATTAGCTGTTGAAGGAGAGTCCGCCTTGTATTCATGCCGTCAACATTGAGGAAAGCTATAATATTTCTAAGAACTGCTACCACGGAGAGGAAATCAATCAAACGAAGACCTGCCATTATTCATCTGCCTGCGTCCGTCAAAAGAGGAATAGGAAGTCAATGAGAGGGATCTGTTCATTATCCATTTGTATTGAAGGATGATAGAGTGTGGAAAAGAGTGTCGTGCAGACACCGATCTGGAGCTAGCGTGGAAGAGAGAGCCGCCACCATTTCCTTCATCAATTCTGCCAATTGACAGAGATCACTAGTGCTGTGGGAAAATTCAATTTGCTGGTTGAAAAAATAAGAAAAGTCAGATCTGTGGGTGCAGCTCTGCTCCCGGGGTGGATGCAAGGAGAATGGATAGCGATCAATAGATGTGAAGGGGAGGGCGGGGTATAGAATGAAACTAGATGGATGCTTGCATTAGCGGTGGAGGTGCTCTCAGCTACGGATCAGATGATTAATGTGCTTGTGAAACACCCGTAAACAAAGTATGGAATTAAGCGATAACTGTTGAATTTCCTTATTCATTAACATGCTTCCCCCTTATTATAATGGTTGGAATACTTATTATTATGATTTAAGCTTACCCGCCCCACTATTATTAATTCCAGCCCTGAAATTCGATATAAAAGGTGGACTTGATGGGATAATGTCGAGTAGGGTTCGCTAGTAAGGTTGTATAATTGGAATTTGTTGGTTTGCACATTGTTAACGTTGTGAAAGTTTTAAAGTATGTGTTGTTATGGCAGCAGAATAATTAGTATGTGTGGTGTGTGGTGAGTTTAAAGTTTTTATATAAGTGTTTATGTAAAAAGTAGGAACTCTTGTATCATGATATAAGCTGGCAGCCCCGGTTTCAAGAACAACTGTTCTTATTGGAAGTCACCTTGTATAATTGAATGTTGAGGACATTCCATATCCAAACTGATCTTCTAGACACTGAAGGATAGCCGAAAGCAAAAATCTGATAGATGGAGGCATGTTCATAGAATGCATCAATAATTGACATCTTTTATCACGGAAGCCCCGATGAGATGAGTTGTCAAATTGTCCATTGTACAAGTTCATGAATGATGGTCTGAAGCATTTATGCTTTAAATGAGTTGAATGGTAAGCTCGAAGAAGAGGAAGAGAAAGAGCGCAGTCCAGAGGCATCAGAGTGGGTGTAGGAGCTGATGAATACCAGATCAGACAGAGATCTATGTTGTGATTTGAGAATTGTAATATGTGGTTTATTTGTAATGTAATCATTAAGGGAGGGTGTTAGAATTGATGATTAATTTAGGGATTGGTTTGGAGTTGGTTTGAGATTTTGTAGAAGCTGTTGAGATATTATCTCAACCTCCATACCTATGTTTGGAATTGGTTGGATCTAACTCCAACTACATATACCTATTTTATCTTGGGATTTGATATAGTAATACAATAATTTTTGTGTTATGGCTGCTCTCTTAAATTCTGACCGGAGGAAATGGGCAGCATTTGAAGTAGTTGCCATAAAAATTGGAATAGAGTGGGACATGGAAGAAAAGAGTCTGAACTTAAGGGATGGTAGACATGGATGATCAGAAAATCATAGGAATGCCCCCAAAAGAAAAAGTTTATCAACTTAGAATTTGCCTTGAACAATATCACAACATAATAAACAAAATGGGTAGCAATTGACATCAAAAAAGACCACCAATATAAACCATCAATACATGAGGAATTGAGGGATAGCTAGCTCCCAATCTACAAGAGTTTGAAACTGAACTCTAGACCATGGGTAGAATCATAAAGAGGTATTAAATCTAAATTATAGATATCTAAATTTTGTCGACTACTACAAAATTTTAAAAATAATAATAATAAAGATATATTTGTTGTTAGGAAAAAAAGAGAGATCCATTTGCAAGTATAAGAGTTTGTGGAATACTACAAAAATTAAAAAAAATAATAATAAAGATATCTTTATTGTTAGGAAAAGAATAAAGATCCATTTGCAAGTACAAGAGACATTGAAGTGGGAGATAATATTTGGTTACAATTGAAAAAAAAAATACTATAAGGTCCTAGTAAGAAGATTAAGGATATGCGGTATCGTCATTTTGAAGCATTGGAGAAGGTGGGTGATAATGCTTACAAACTCAGTCTATCCTCAAATATGTGAACTTACTCAGTAATGAATGTGAAGAATCTAAAACTCCATGAACCTTCCACGTTGGATCAAAAAACTAAGGATAAGATCCTACCTACCATAGAGGAGTTAACACCAAAAGCTCAAGTAGAGTAGACAAAAGATACAATTTTGTAGAAGTTGTCCAAAACTACAAGACAAGGGCAACATGACCTTTCTGAGATTGGGTTGAAAGGACAACTTCTAAGCAAGGAAAAATGGTGCTCTAGAGAGAAGGTAGAGGAAAATTTTTCTCACCTCATTCAGTAACATATTTTGGGGACCAAAAGATTTCCAAAATGGGGAGGTATGATCCAGATTACATCATTATATAATTTTCCATCTATCTTGGTACGTTCTGGTGGAAAATTAGAGGAATTGGCTTGCAGGGTCCATTTTCATGGAAAGTCTCAGTTTGGAAATTTGTGGTCTAGAACCTTCCCAATCCATTTTGAGGAATCAAATGATATTTTTTGGGTCAAAAGTTTGTGAGCATAGATTTATCCCCTTGATGTCGTTATACACATGGATACCGGTGCTTGATCTTTATTTTTAGCTCATCGAAATATTTCTATTGATTATTTCCTAAATGGAAACTCTTACCACTAGTTGTTATAAAATGTAATAGTGAAACCACTGTTGAAAAGGATGTTATGAACTTATATAGTTAATGTTTTTCCCCAACAAAGCTCCTGGATTTTATGAACTTCTATAGTTAATGGGTGAAATCACGGAGGTGGGTTGCACTTTCGTGACAACCAGGTCTCCAAAATTATGAAAAACATTTTTTCGACCGAACTCATAATATTTTTCAGCCGAAAGATATTATTTTCGGCTGAACTATTTTTCGGTCAAAAAAAGAAATGTCAAATCGAACGGTGCAATAAACGCACCCTCAATTTTTGTGTACAAATTTAGTCGACCGGATATTTTCTTTCCAGCAATCCTCTTTCGAGTGAAAGATAGTTCGGCCGAACAATATTTCGGCCGAAAGATTGTTTATATATCAACCACACATCGATGTTGGAACATTTTACAAAATTTGTTGTCGTTTCGTGAGAGCAGAGGACGAGGTCGTGTGGTCGTCTGTGAGGTGGTTTCATGCAGGGGTCATCGTGAGGTCGTAAGTGCAGGGGTCATAGTTGCATTTGCGAGCGTAGATGCGCCAAACAATAGGTAATTTTCTATAATGTAGAATATATTTTGAGTAATAAGTTTTAAAATGTATGGTTGAAATGTTTTAGAATATAGTGTAGTGTTTGTATTATTTGTAGTGTAATTTGTAGTGTTGAACTGTGAGTTGGCCGCGAGTGGCCATCCCTGTGGCTAAGCCGTGGGCATGCCCTCGGCTTGGCCACAGGGATGGCCACCCACGGCCAACTCACAGTCTGTGGACACGTGGCCCTTATACTTATAAAATTTACTTGCTTTCTCACTACAATTATTGTACCTAGTTTCATTTT